>VCRD01008734.1:0-10905 GCA_006783055.1 Trinorchestia longiramus
TGGTAACTGACAGTTCTGGTCCTGGTAACTGACAGTTCTGGTCCTGGTAACTGACAGTTCTGGTCCTGATAACTGACAGTTCTGGTCCTGGTAACTGACAGTTCTGGTCCTGATAACTGACAGTTCTGGTCCTGGTAACTGACAGTTCTGGTCCTGGTATCTGACAGTTCTGGTACAGCTAAGGTGACTTCAGTTCTGGCACACAATATGAGGCCTACGCCCAATGACGGTTTCTAGTCGACCGAAAATTCACACGTCCTCTACCGAGGTGAGCAAGGGAAGCCGCGTCTGTGAAAGCGCTGCGTTATTTACAAAGGATGGTAATTTGGCAGCGAAGCCACCACAAGCGAGCCAAAGGCAGTTCTTCAAAAAGAGGGCAATTGAAAATACGACGACCCTTGTCGCTGCTACGCAGTTAATTTACGGACAAAGGTTGGCTGGCAGTAGAGCTGAATTCATGACAGTCTGGGCAAGGCTTTCGATTTCAGCCGACAAAATGCTGATATGCGACATACAAGCAGCTATTCGTTTTTTGCACACAATCAAGTACTTGGTAGAGACTTGAAAGGGGCTCGTGTAATTTGCAAAACACGACAGTATACGAATTCAATCGATATTAAATTAACTTGATCAGCCATTACAGTTTTCGTATTTTAGAATGAAGCGTATAAATTTTTCGTCAGAAATATACAAATTTCTGAAAGTCGAAAAAGAATTTGTCAGATCATTAGTCTATACCTAGTATAAATGAATAAAAACTCAAGAGGTAAACTAGAAATTGAAAAAATGTTCAAAGCGTTTCCCAAATAACATTGATAATTGGTTACTAATTATTCTTATAGTTCATCTATAGCTTCGCGTTAAATGTAACATATAGTTAAAATTTTATTTAATTAATGTTCAAACAAAAACAAAATTCCCCATAGTGTTAAAAAATAACAATTGGACATCAGACAGAGAGAAAAACATCGAAAAATTAAACAAGTGTATGAATAATTCTCAAGAAATGGATGGCGTCTACGCAGTGTCGTAGCCAAGATTTAATTAACTGATTACTCTCAATAATAAAATGATGGTCGAAAATCCTGTAAATGAACTGAAAATTTTTTCAGTTAAGCAAGTTGTGCGTCAAATAAATGGAACGTTCTTAGAATTTTTAAATATTTAAAACCCAAACTTCATTATTTCCAAGCGAGGGTTATATGCTTACTTTACACCTGTCAATTCGGAGGTGCACCCGGAATTACGAGGTGCACCTGGAATTACGAGGTGCACCCGGAATTACGAGGTGCACCCGGAATTACGAGGTGCACCCGGAATTACGAGGTGCACCCGGAATTACGAGGTGCACCCGGAATTACGAGGTGCACCCGGAATTACGAGGTGCACCTGGAATTACGAGGTGCACCTGGAATTACGAGGTGCACCCGGAATTACGAGGTGCACCCGGAATTACGAGGTGCACCCGGAATTACGAGGTGCACCCGGAATTAGGAGGTGCACCCGGAATTACGAGGTGCACCTGGAATTACGAGGTGCACCCGGAATTACGAGGTGCACCCGGAATTACGAGGTGCACCTGAAATTACGAGGTGCACCTGAAATTAGGAGGTGCACCTGAAATTATGAGGTGCACCTGGAATTAAGAGATCTAACAAACCGTATCGATGTGCTCATTGGTAGGTAACGTGTCACCACGTGACTATAATATCGATGTTAGCATTACTTTTTTCTACATCTAAGAGAATAATTGCAGAAAATTTCACTGCATTAATGTCAATCAATTATTGAGAGCATTTTAAAAGCCCTGTGATCTACAGGAGGAGCTACAAGCAGTTCGTCTTTTACTGTAAATAATTGATTTCAAAAAGGTAGATGCATCACAAATAATGTACAGCTACGTAAATGCGGTGCTTCGGTTAGAGATCGTTAAATTGGTCTAGATTACAGTGTCATTAAGGAAGTAGGCTTTGCCTTAGTGAAATGCGTCAGACATAGAAACAAAACTATGCACATCAGAGAAATGCATATAAAACATTAAGTAGTACTATAGAGTTATGTCAGTGTAAATGTAGATCAAACCATCGTTAAAGAAACACACTCGTTTAGTAAAAACCGACAGTTGGGATGAGATCTAAACAGGCATTAGTGGGAGCAAGAATGTGTGCTCGCCTGAAGAGGCTTTGAAAGACATTCTTTCTCCAAACAAACGTTGGTCGAATCTTTAGATTCCCATGAAATATTGAGGCGTGATGTTGGACCACAATGAAATCCACACGGGCGAAAGAAATGCTCAGTTTGGCACAGCAGTCTAGACGACTTTACGTGTAGTATGTACAGTCGACAGGAGCTTGAGGAGCAGCTCCAGGTCCTCACGGTAATGAGCAAACACACGCTGGTGGTGAAGTTCTATTGTGCCCCTCCGACACCAAGGATTTGCTGACACGGTCGCCTGCAGGAGGNGAATATGGCGCGCAGTACAATAATGGTAATAAGAGATGGAAGCACCAAAGTACGTTCGTATACATGACTGAGTTATGGCCTCGAAAGCATAATAAAAAATGACAATTTAAAGGAAAAGAACGATCATGAAGAAACACCATTACTTCACCCTAAGGCGTTGCAGATTTACAGCTAGAACAGCCGATGAATGCAAAATAACCTAAAATAAAGTACTCAAATGCTTACTATTTTCCTAAATATTATGTTGAAGGTAATGAAAAGATACGATACACTTTCGAATTTTAAATTGATCAAACGCAGAGTTAAATGTTCATAAAATCCAAGCAATGTTTCTCTTGATTATTGGATTCCACAGAAGTGCGTTTGAGCTCAAATTGGAAGCACAATTCAAATTTACTCACAAATTTTAAAACGTGGGCGAAGTAATGAGGTTTCATTAAAAACTGTTGATCGTGCGAATCCTGTTCTAGTTAATTCATAGGACACAATACTGAAATGAATGTGTACAAGCGTCAAGCAAACGAAGAAGTATCAGCTGTCTTTAGAGTGAAGCTTGAAATGAAAGCTCTACGAGAGTACAGTAGAAGAACATCTAGTATTAAAGCTTTGGTCAATTCATCGAGGATGGCTTGAGTAGAAATAAAATTCTTTAACTCGAAGTATATTTAAATTGACAGAGGTGAAACATAAGATGTGAGGAACACGTGAAAAACGTTTATAGGGCATGAAAAACATGCCTGAACTCAATCTTAATTAACGAATGCCCGTAATTGCAGCGTAAATATTAAATAGAAGACAAAAGAAGAAGAAGTATGAACAATATGTTTAAATATGCAATGAAATTAACAAATTCTGATTTCAAAATATGATACATTCAACTTCACATATTCCAAGGCTCGCACTAACTCACTTTACCAACTCATAAATTACTTTATTATTAATCCTCATGCTGAGTATATTTACAAGTTTTTATCTCGAGGCAGAGGTACGTGTATAACTGAAGTCAAGTATGAAGATGGCTCGTGTAAATGACCAGACTCGTTTTAGGCTACCGTGTGATATTGTTAACGGGGCCCAAGTAAATCATTTTAGCAAGTAGCAAGTCTGAAGAAGGTACGCAGATACTTCTAACTCATTTCACTTCCGGTAGTACGTGACAAGATTCATTTTGCCCGGCACGAGTTTCTACAGAAATGACGGAAAATCAGTCAATCACCGTGAAAATGCCCCTTCAAATTGTACTCGTTTCATGGAATTAATTTGATCGCATGACCAAGAACACCAACAAAGCCCCGTGTTCCTGGAAACCAATATTAATAAGCAATATCGGTGTGTTTGAGCTGTGCTCAGCAAGAGCAGAACAATCAACAGCCGCAGCTGATGCACTTGCTTCCAGTCTCATTGACCAATAATTCACGTCAAAATGACGCCAACGACTAAGGCTCGTACCTTTACTGAGAGTATATTCTGCGGTGAGCAATTTAATGCTAGACTTCAGCAACAATATTAACAATTAATCATTGAATGAAATTCTTCCTAGAAAGAACTTTTTGCCTCGACATTTCACGTCTAATTCAGTTTTCTATTCCGAGAATCAACAAAGAATGCAGAGTTCTCAGTTCCATCGACTTTGCTAGCGCCTTGTTGGTTTTAATATTGGCTTCCGCGTGCATGTTCTCGTTGCAAGGGTCACTTTGTGCAGAGAGGGTAAAAAACAAGTAACAGTAAAACCATCTAGAATTCTAGGTAATTTCAGTAATTTGACCAAATTATTGCATGATCCGTGTAATTTACTATTTTCTCCACCGGACTAAGTTGATTACACTATTCCATCAATATGCTTATTCGTTATAGTAACAACAATTCTTATTCGTTGTAGTATTAAATAACAAATATTCACAGAAACAGATCTAAAGGGAGTGCTGTAGAATCGAACAATTTTAGCTGAGTTACCTTATATGGACAGCAAGAGGATGTAAAGCAGAAAATAATCTTATTTGTTCATATATCTATCCCGTTTTTTCAGTATTCTAGCAAAAAATGAATATAGAGATTACATTTAGTGTAACTGGATTAGGAATCATCATTACCATTAACTACACATTACAACTAGAAAAAACTTATTTGAATAGCTGACTAGAACGGAGCATGTTCGAAGAATGTAGCTTCACCAGCTAGGCAAAAAATTAACCTTGGAGCATTGATCATGGGTATAGACTTCAAAAGCCTCGGGTAAACTATACCCATGTTCACTGTTCCAGGGTTAAAATGTACGGTAGACTAAAATAAATTCACCAAGAAAAACCAATGTTATGAATTGATGTACATCAACGGCATGAAACGCGAAGCACCAACCATTGTTTGTGCTATACAATGTCATGTTAATATACAGGTGGACAATAAGAAACTAATGAGCTGAAATCATTATTATCACTGATCAACTACTGAACCAAAGTAACTCATACTTTTAGTCTCAACATTAAAACATTTTCATTAGGTTCGAAAATCTTTGCCTTTTTTATCTATGTATATCATATTATGTCACACTATATGAACGGAATGTGCGTATCTTCAAATAACAATCGAAAATGTTCGTTTAACCGCAGTAGACCTATTAGATTTATACCTTAATGTAAACAAAGAACATATACTTATGAAAATAACGATGTCAATGACTGATGCCTGTTTTGGAACAAGGAAAGGGCAAGACCTACGTTGACTGTTCCATTAATTATTTTAAGTACAAATTATGATTTCCAAGCATCATTATACAACCCTTTACCACACTATCCAATTATCCCCTAAGTCTCAGCTAAGCTTTGCTTATGTGAAGCGAGGTAAGTGGTGCATGAATTTGAACACCATCTCCTTCAAGACTGATTTGACTTTAGTTTGTGACACATCATGCAGATAAAAAGAAAGACAGAGAGTTAACAAGAAAATAGAAAAGAATACAAGAAAAGTAGAAAGGCAAAGAACAAGATAGAAATGTACCTTCGTGCTTGACCAGCGATAAGATATCAATCCTGCCAAGGAAAGAAAGTAATTTAAAACACAGTTTTGGGTGTTGATCATGGTTAAAAACTTCACTGCTCTCAGAACACTTAGCATTTTTATGGTACTAATGTTAACATAACAACATGCGAAAAACGATGTCCTGCACTGTTAATTCAAGTTTGTTGAAAAAAATTCACAGGAAACTTTTTACTCCAGAATATAAAAAACTAACCATATGTTCCTCTGGATCAGGAATAGTTTCACAACTGTTCTCTTCAGAGTCAGACCTGGGATTGAGGGCTGGGATCCCCACAGCCACTCAGACACTCACTCCCATTCGTGCGTTTCTTCATCATATCTCGCTCAAAAAATACCTCATTGATTGCCCAGTTATCCTGGCACCAAATTAAAAGGCTCTGCAATTTCACAGGACATTCAATTGACTATGATGCGATATCTTTATTTCAATACATGTGTTATAGGTAATCAATGGTGATGAACTATGAACATTCTTATTAATATTTTCAAAGAATGCATCGTGAATCATGGTTTGTAGAGACATTTGAAACGCTTTTCAGCACCTTTACCGCTAAATAGCTAGAGGAAGTTAGGCTACAGATCCAGGGAAAATCATCGCTGCATCTGGTAGGAGCAACATAAACGCGTGCACTAATGTGCGCCATACCTTAATGTGGTGCAGCTTAAATGCTAGTGCTTGGCGCAGTTAACTAATTAAACAACTAATAACATTTGCAAAATGAAGTTTCTGCAGCTTCATGAGACAGAAATTAAAATTGCTTCTTGTTATAGCTTCTTACTCTAAACAACGTTTTAATAAAACCACTGACCTTAAGTAGAAATAAGTACAATTCTTATATGTAGTGATCGTCAGTGTTATAGACATACTCGCATTCTATGCACAGATACGCTTCATTCATCGGTCCTGACAGTGTTGTAAAGATGACGTTCTAGCTTTCAGGTGCGCTCACTAACATTGCCGAAACATCTTACCGGTTATGAAGGTGTTAAATCCTAAATAACAGGTTCCAAGTAGATAAGGGAACAAAAGTGTTCAAATCAACATTCTATAAAGACATAATTCGGAAAATGTATAAAATTGAAATTTTATCTATCATGTCTTTTTTTCATTCGTACCAGAACGTGAGGAATGGAACGTGTTCCAATTTCATTATTTCATCTCTCACTGAAGTGCGACTTCTTCTGCAGCTGCCACAAGCCTCGATAGAAAGATTTTACCAGTACCCGCACGACAAGCGCCTACAAAAAAGAATGGGCGGTAAAAAACGTGCTTTCATTTGTTTGAAAGCGCACAAAATTTTGGAGCGAGTGAGACTCAGGCATCGCCTTAAAGACCAGCTTTGGTCCTCCAAACGACGCCGCCTCTTTCTGTATTTGCAGGGCACCCCTGGTCTCTTCCCATCAGAGCTGAGGGCTGAGCGAAGCAAAATTTTGCCGTCTTCCATTTACTGAAGTAGCGCATTTTACAGTTACTGACGTAGCGCATTTTGCAGTTACTGAAGTAGCGCATTTTACAGTTACTGACGTAGCGCATTTTACAGTTACTGAAGTAGCGCGTTTTGAAGTTAGTGAAGTAACGCATTTTACACTTACTGACGTAGCGCATTTTAGTTAGTGAAGTAGCGCGTTTTACCAGTTACTGAAGTAGCGCTTTTTGCAGTTACTGAAGTAACGCGTTTTACAGTTACTGAAGTAGCGCATTCTACAGTTACTGACGTAGCGCATTCTACAGTTACTGACGTAGCGCATTTTACAGTTACTGAAGTAACATATTTTACAGTTACTGAAGTAGTGTATTTTACAGTTACTGAAGTAGTGTATTTTACAGTTACTGAAGTAGTGTATTTTACAGTTACTGAAGTAGTGTATTTTACAGTTACTGAAGTAACGCATTTCACAGTTACTGAAGTAACGCATTTCACAGTTACTGAAGTAACGCATTTCACAGTTACTGAAGTAACGCATTTTACAGTTACTGAAACATCGCAAGAAATGCTGCAATTATTCAAAATCCCTGGTTTGAATGATTTTTAAAGCGCTATTTTTGAACATTTTCAAACAACAATTAAAAAGTATTCTAATTTATACCGAGTATTTTAAGCAATTTTTGAAACAATATTTGCTTATTCGGATCTTTGAAGCAGTAGTAGGAAACACTCTGATAATAAAAAAAAAACAATATTTTGTGTAGATTTAAAAATTTCTTCCTTTTTTGATGTGTTTGCAAAAGCAACAGTAGAAATTCGGATCTTCAGAGCAACATTTGAGTGTTTTGTAGCATGTGAAGTGTTCTACGAATGTAATGTTTTTTTTAGAGTATATGAAAACTATTTTTAGAGTTCTCGAGGTTCTTAGATTCTATGGTTTTATAAAAGAAAACAAAAGTTCCTGGATCCCTACAACAACAAGACTGTATTTCTGGGGCATAAGAGACCAAGACATGGAAAATGGAAGAAAACTGAGCAGCCGTCGCTGCTCTGGAGCTCTCACACAATTACCAGGCTTTAGTTTGCCACTAAAAAACGAAGCCGTTTTCACAGCGGTATTCGAGAGTTCACTTCGTTTAAAATGTCGATTTACATACAAAAATTTTCGCGTTGCTCTAAAAACTGTGTGAACGTCACAAAATTTTGAAACTCGACGGTGTACCAAGCAGTTCATAAAGTACGTAATGGAAGGTTTCGTGGACATTTTCCCCATCAAATATGTGTCTTGCGGGCCATTACGGAATTTAAATGCTCTGTGAGGCTTTTAAAGTAATTGTTCATGGCTTTGCGTTCGCGAAGGCGTCCTGACTTACGCTTCAAGTCCAGCAGAAGCATAAGAAAGCATACTGGTCAGTGTTAAATTAAAGGAAGCTTTTGCTACTTCAAGGGGCATCATTTGGCGTCCAGGAACCTGAACTTTAGTCTAATATTAGGTGCTTTACAGTTGTGATGCAATGCTAGAGTGCTTTCTCAAGCAAAAGCATCACGCAGTCTTGCAGTCTGGACAATGACGCCGAAGATTTTGTTTTGGGCTCCCCCTCATACGAGGAAATAGGGCTTGGAGGTTGAATTTTGCGATATGGGATAACGACGATGGAGAACTACTGCATTAGAGAACTACTGCTTTATGGAAACCCTACGTTGAAGAACCACTGCTTTAGAGAGCCACTGCTTTAGAGAGCCACTGCTTTAGAGAGCCACTGCTTTAGAGAGCCACTGCTTTAGAGAGCCACTGCTTTAGAGAGCCACTGCTTTAGAGAGCCATTGCTTTAGAAAACCACTGCTTTAGAAAACCAATGCTTTAGAAAACCACTGCTTTAGAAAACCCATGCTTTAGAAAACCACTGCGTTAGAAAGCTATTGCCTCAAAGGACCACTGCATTGCAGGACCCCTACGTTCAAGAACCAGAGTGTTGGAGAACTACAACATCTCAACTACCCCTGCAACAGTACCACCTAACACGCCAGGACTCACCTCGGGGACGTCGCCAGGATACCGTGGGAGTGGGGGTGCCGTGGGCGTAGCAGTCCAAGAACAAGTCTTCCCCTCCCACCACCCACACGTCTTGAGGCTCCACCACCCAGTGCGGGGGGACTGGGGGACGCGTAAATCAAGAGGTTACAGCACAGAGAAGGTGAAAGCACGAGTGAACAACGAGTATTAGTGAACCTTAGTGTTTAGGAATTTGCAATACGCAATTGATCAATCACTTCATGTTTATATTAAAATGCTTTTGTGTGTACTGTTGTTGTACCGTCAATCACACGTTAGTTCGGTGAAACATTTTCACATGTAGTCAGGCGACGCTGATGCTAGCTTTTAAAATAGTGCATTCATTGAAAAAAATAAACTTGAACATAGGTCCATGCACTACTGACAAGCGTAAACGAAGATTATCTTGAGACAGTCACTAAATTTAATTTACTGTATATATTTCTATTCATTTGAGTGACGTCACCTTTCTCATTTCACAACTTGTCAAGTATTTAATTTTTGTTTTTAAGATTTAATGCTCATTGACATGTCATTTTGAAAGGTATTTACTCTTACTGCCATTGCTGATCAAATTGACTAGCAGTTTCATTAAAAGAGCAATCATTGTGAGGGACTAAAATGGAGGAGGAGGCTGACTTAGCTGGTGACCATAACGAATAATTTTCCAACTATATTCACATCATTGAACAATTCAGCTTTCGATGATTGTGTTTTGTCTCCGAACTCTGATCAGCGTTAAAAGTAAACAAGCTAAAAAATATCATTGTAAAGAAAAAGGTTAAGTATTACAACAAAATGATGCATTTATATTTACTCAAAATCTAGCACGTCACACCACTCTCATAATGCCAACACGACAGGCAGAAACGGCAACTCACTTCAGTTCAGACCACGCGTGTTCTAAATGCTCGGCACATTCGAAGGAAGGAAAGGTTTTGGCGAGTAGAGAAGATTTAGTAATCATTTTCCAGAACGGACGTTTATTTTACAAATTTCGACAATGCTGACTAAGAGGAAAAAACATCACATATAAATATGATTTAACTCCTACTAGTGACAATTATTAAGCATGCAAGAGTGGCATTCATAAAACATGTACTACTGCCACCCATTAAGCCCGCACTAGTGACACTCATAAAGCAAGCACTAGTGACACTCATAAAGCAAGCACTAGTGACACTCACTAAGCCCGCACTAGTGACACTCATTAAGCACTCACTAGTGACATTCATTAAGCACGCACTAGTGACATTCATTAAGCACGCACTAGTGACATTCATTAAGCACGCACTAGTGACATTCATTAAGCACGCACTAGTGACATTCATTAAGCACACACTAGTGACATTCATTAAGCACGCACTAGTGATATTCATTAAGCATGCACTAGTGACATTCATTAAACCCGCACTAGTTGCACTCATTGAGCACGCGCTAGTGACACTCATTAAGCACGTGCGAATAACACTCATTAATCTCATACTAGTGGCACTCATTAAGCTCATACCAGTGGCACTCATTAAGCACGCACTAGTGACACTCATTAAGCACGCACTAGTGACATTCATTAAGCCCGCACTGTTAACATTAGGCATGCACAAGTAACACCCATTAAGTAAAGACTAGTGACATTCACTTAGCAGGCAGTAGTTAAACTAGTCTCACCTCTGACACGCATGGTGGCTGTGACGCTGGTGGAGGCGGCAGCGTTGGAGGCCGTGCAGGTGTAGTCACCCGCGTGTCTGCCACGGATATCCGTGAACACGAGGTTGCTCAACCACGGGGTGTGGCTTTCCCGGACCGTGGGGTCCTTGGGGATGGCCTCCCCACCTGGCAGAGACCATCTCAAAGTGGTGGGCAAGTCCCCACTCATGACAGAACACGACACCGACAGCCGCATCCGTTCTACAAGGTTCTCGGGGA
>VCRD01008737.1:0-16704 GCA_006783055.1 Trinorchestia longiramus
CGGAACTGTAGAAGGCAAATATCTGGTGCATAGTGCTCGATACTTGAATCAAACTAGGTGGTGGGAGGATATACTTTGAAAAAAGTGTGATTATATTCGAACATCAAAAATAATTATTTCAATGACCGATTACGATATAAGACTTCATTAAATGAACATAATAGATGCGAAAATGTTAGTATAAAGGTAAAAAATTCATGTGCAAAAAGCAAATGAAGCAGGAACTTCCATAAAAAGTCAAACTATGGAAATTTAAAAAAACTAGATTTGGAAATTTTAATTTTTCATGCCTTATCTCAATTTTTAATGTGATTGAGGTCTTTCTTTCTCTGCCAATAATCTTTGCAACAGCTCATAAATAGTGCGGTGTAACATTCGTTTGATTTTTATTTAATTCAATGGGCAAATTTTAGTCAAATCAACTGTGTTTATAAAGGTACGAATAGAGCCACACGTGAAAATTCACGTGTATTTCACTGAATTTTTTCGATTAGTCCGTTGGTGGACGCAGGCTTTGCAGAGAAGTTTCTATATTGAAGAATGTGCCTTTGGTATCCACAATGCAATGCTTACAATACATGTATATCCTACCAAATTTCCTCCTATCTAAATCCTTAAGAGCGTCACAGATAGACGGACCAAACCAGAGAGCAACAAACTGTGTATTATTATAAAGTGGAATACTTGAAACCAGCTCTTAATTTTTTCCCAAGTCCTATTCTGACCCGAATACCAATAAGAACCTTAGTAAGTATCAGGCGTTACTCTAGATGGAAACTGTGCGTATGAAGTAACGTTTAGTTCCATTATACAGTACAGAGTGGGCCTAAAAATGTAAATTCTCCTAAAATTGCAATAACTTTTTTTGCACAGTGGAGAAAATAAATACAACTATCATCGAAAAACTGAGAAGGCAAGAATTCATTTACATATGATACCAATTTTCAAACTTAGCTCCTCTGGCTTCAATGCAGCGGGATAGCCGACGGTGGTGGAGTTAGCTGGCTCATTTTAAGGTGGGCGAGTGAGAGTGTTGAAACGAAGCATCAAATACTACGTGTTGCTAGCATTTAGATTCAAATGACCTGCATAATGAATACATACTCATAATCAAAATTTCTTTAACTTCTCGATGGTGGTAATAGTTATTTCTTACACAGAACAGGAAATAAGACGTTGTAATTAAAAAAGGAAAAACATTTTTTTGGTCACTCTATATGTAGTTCTGCACTTGTTTTCACGATGACAACGAAACAATATAGTGTGTAGATTGAATATATGAGAACCCACTTTGATGGCTGATCCATCTTCCTGTGTTTGTTTAGTTATATCTACGAAACGGAATAACTTGGGAACGATTCCTGGATTTCATTTGAACGAACAATATTGCAATTGCTTTTTAACAACAATCAAACCCAATGTCGTACACTGATATTCCTACAGACGAGTTCTCCTTTGTTAAGATTTGATCATCAGACTTTGGCAAATATTTTTCCAATATTTAGGCTTCACATCTGCTTTCAATCGCTCTGAAAATGCGTGGAACTTTGTGGTAGGCCGAGATTAATAGTTTTACTTTGAAATTCCTTGTATTAATTTTATTCAAGTTAAGTCATTTTAAGAAACAATTGCTCATCGATGATTTGTCTCCTTGTTTTTGGTCAGAATAAGAAATAAAACTTATGAAAAGTTAAACGTGTAATTTACCTGTTGTGAGATTTGGAGAGATGGTTTCGTGGGTTTAAAAATCAAGCAAAAAAATAGAAACGTTGCCTCTAATTTGTATTTACGATCTACTATTTGTAGGTAATTCTTGAAAATTCGTTTCAATTTTTTACGAAAATGAAGTTTAAGGAGTTGATAGATTAATGCTTCGTAGAATCTCACATTTTTTAACATGACTGCTTTCAATGCTTTCATGTACATGTAGCTTTCAAAGCATGTCTTTCATTGTTTTCGAGTCGGGAACTCCATCCTTTTTCAAATCTAAGCTCTTGCATAAACAAAGGAACTTTCACCATACACCGATAAACTACCAAAGATACGTGATAATTTCCAAACTATGAACGTTACTGGTATTCTGAAATAGAAAATACCTAGAGTAATTCAAGCTCTTCGAGCTGTGTTGGTGGAATAGTTGCCTGGGTTATAGGCAATGTTGTATCATCTGTAGACCTGATGAACTGGGTTACGGTACACAATTCAATTCCTCATCTGCACAAGTGACTCTATTCCAGAACTATGGAGGTTTCTCAAAAGTTAAGAGACTTTCGAAAAATGTACTTCACAAACCATTGAAACCCGTGTAACAGCAACTCTTCTCCAGTTCGATAAACAGAAGCCAAAAAAGTTTATTCCTGCAACCCTGAGGCAAAATTCAGGGTGTCATAGGCAGAGTCAATGTTTTCTAGTATATGAATTTAGACCTCTTAATTATGATTTCCTTTGATTGTAAAGGACATCTGCAAATGACAGAGTAATTTATGTATGATGCCTTCTACAACGCTTTCTTATTTACTACTTCGCCCAGCCATCAATAAAATAATCAAAGATAGTGTGCAAAATTTTATGGATTTCATTATGGGTCAGTGGTTAGCAATTTTTTGTTTGTAAACTTGTTAACGTTTGTGAAAGGTGAATATATTCATTTAGTTACTAAATTCTTGATGATTCAAGTGTATCTTGGGAAATCTATGTGAAAAATTAACAACAAATGAAATTAAGAGACGCTCTTGAACACTTTTCTTGACGACAATTAACATTTTAAGTTAGAATGGAGGACTAAAATATCTACCGCGTAGAGTAGAAGTACAGTAATACAATCAGGCGTAGTTTTTGGTTAAAATTGTGCAATATTAACACGACACTTTTCTGCTCACTTATACATATTACCTTCCCGCTCGTACTCAAACTCGTGCTATGACAACTATTTTCCTGAACCCTTTATTGGTAGAATAAAGCCTAATTTACGAGACAAAAACTTCAATTAAATGTCAAATTACAACTATTAAACGTTTTGACTGAGCAATGAAATGGATTGACTAACGATTCTTTTTGGATATAAGGCATTGAATACATTCATTTGTTCGAACAAACTTAGAGAGATGCAAAATGTAGTGACATTATGACTGTCATCAGAATTTGAAAAATTGTATAAATAACATTAACTTACTGGTTATCTAAGAATGTTGTTCCTTGTATTCGCTCTTTTTGAGTAATAATATTATACGAGGGCTAGATTCATTCACGTTTTTATTCTGAATTGATCTTCCTTTTCTCTTCGAGTATTCTTAATATTCTTGACAGCTCGGAAGAAAGTTTTTATAGCATATGGAGCAACAAGCTTTATATTTTATGTAAACATATGAATTTCCTTTCTGAATATTTTCAAAAGTAAGTGTCATATGCTACTTTTCAGAAAACATATCAACAACTAATAGAAATCATTTTAAGATGTTGAATACTAAGCTAGATATTTAATAAAAAAATTCATGACATCATGCGAAAAAATTCAAGCCCCAAACACAATTATCAAAATTAGGAATATATTGGTGGGATTGTTAGTCAGAAATCTAATTTATAGAGAATATGTTTCTAGTTATCAATAAAAGTTTGGTGGCAGTTCACCTCTAATCTAGTTACTGACTTCCTATTATTGCACAAATGATTTTATTTTAGACCCAATAATCGTGAATATTTATAGACACAGCAGCTCCTTCAGGCTCTTATCTTTACCGGGCAGCAGTCGCCTCAATATGCA
This sequence comes from Trinorchestia longiramus, assembly GCA_006783055.1. Lineage (NCBI taxonomy): Eukaryota > Metazoa > Arthropoda > Malacostraca > Amphipoda > Talitridae > Trinorchestia > Trinorchestia longiramus. The sequence continues at coordinate 3,761 of VCRD01008737.1, forward strand.
AATAAAAACGCTACTTCAATGCGTCCTAACTGGTGAAAAATAAATAGGCTCACTTTACGTAGGAAAGGGTTTACTTCTCTGAGCCAGCTAAATTATTTTTCCGCGATGTCATGCAGTAAAAACGAGTTTGCCTTGCTAATCTACTGACAAGAATTCAAAAAATAAGAAAACATCCCGCCTTTACTAAAACATTACACTGTGACAGTTGTTCGTTCTAAAAGAGTCACCCATCTGAGACCTAAAAATGCAAGGATTTATTGTACCGAGTACTATCATTTTCAGTTTCGATTCCTATCATGCTTCTCAGTACATCATGCTCCAAAATTTTAAATGACACTGTATTTCTAGTAATCTATTAGCAACGCCACCAGTTCCATAGTCCTTCCTACATCCCTGTTCTCGTATTGGAACTGTGGATGTTTGTGTTCCTCTTGTTATCGAAGCGTTTCCGTAGCGTAAAATAGCGGCCTCCACTGAGTTTTACGACCCTCTTACTGCAGGCTTGTAAGCTACGTTCCTCGGAACTCATATTTCGCTTAAATCCGGAGCCGGGGAAAAATGGAACAAATTAACAAGTTTTGTTCGATAGGAAGGCCCCAGATTTCATGTTCAGGTTGAATAGTAGGCTATGAATAATCATAGTCGAACACGTGTTATCTAAGCATTTTATTGTTTAGTGGAATAATTAGTTACATGCATAAGATTCACATATTTCTACTCGCTTACCATTGCTTCAAATATGTTTTAGGAAATTGAAATGCTTTATTTTATGTTGTTTTAGGTTTGATTTTCTGAATGACTACAGCTCTCTGTTTGTCTGGCTCTTTCACGAATCGAGATACGTCAGTGTAACACACATGAAACAACATAGTTATGAAAATGCATGTAGACTATGATCCATGTCAACATGACTGAAAGTCATGCAACTTCTTACATTTTCCCAACAAAAAAAATTTGAATAGGACACATGATGTGATACTTAATTTCGGTATGGATATGCAGAAAATTGATTATATATGGAATGGCTAATCAAGATAGTAGAAGGTGAATGAAGATAGGTCTCATTTATTTAGAGTTGTAAAACAAATTTTTCACAACAATTTACCTCGAAAAAATGAGTTTTTTTCTGCGGAGAATTACAATTTGTCAAAAAAACATAACGCACCTAATCTATCCTAACTTTGTAGCGCAGGACACTTACATATAATATCTACCATAATATTGTTTCAACATTTGAGGAAGCAACGCTTCGATGAAGCATAATTCGGATGAAAACGAAAGCACGCCTCATTTTCTAAAATAGACCAAATGTTAAGCCCATCGAATTGATATTGGGGAACTCGGTTACAGGAGTTCCTGCCACTAGATCGCTTCGAAATTTCAATGATAAAACTCGTCTTCAAATTGAGTGCTGTGGGATGGAGCTTTGTATCTTTGAAACGAGACAAGCAAGTGTATGCAATGTAAATGTACCCAAGGAAAAGTCCTGTAGTACAGCAATTATAGGAAATCACTTGCTGCGTTTAACTCTATCATCAATATGAATGGGAAAATGTTGACGACCATTAGATGTCATACTGGCCCAAACACACGCAAAATGAGTTTTTTTCGCTTAAGAGTCGGACATCATTCTAATGTAAATTTAAATATGCTTGTCTTGTATTCAAAGCCAGTTACTTTGCTTATTTTGCACTTCCATTCATAAATGAATTCAGAGCTTGGCAGGCTGAGTGTTTCTAAACGGAAGGTTCGGAATTTGTTCTCGATTTTAGCTTGTTTCTCTACTACAGCTCGGAGACAAGTTATGTGTAAAGTTTTACAATGATCATTACACCAAATTTTCCTCGAATATCCTTCTCGTGAACAAACGCCTGAGTTTAAATTCCAACATAAAATTTCTCGCACTTATGTCCACATTTTGCCGCACCTTATCTGTGAAGATTTTAACGAGTTTTGATAGTTTCGTAAGGCGGACAGATTCAGCTCCGTTTGAAAAGGTAGCTGAACAAACTTTCATCGAGAAAAAACGAGCACTGCTACACTTTCAGCGATCACAAGCTGCATACAAAAATGCTGAAAAACACACCCTATTACAAAATTATTATACGTGATTTTAGGTCTAACGACTGTTGCTAGTGTATGTAGTTATAGGACAATACAATTTTTTTCAGCCGTAAATATATATTTAACTCCAATGTCGACACGATGTTGTTAAAAACATTGTCGTAAAATTTTCCATATAACATTCACATGCTGTCATTTGTAACAGTGTGTAAAAGTGCACTAATGCTGCGAAAACTACATTGCATTCAAGAACTGATATAATAGTTTGATTCTCGTTAAAGAGAACATGTAATTATCAATGATTGTATTATGGTATGGTTTGACTAAACTAAACATTTTGTGTGCACACACTTGAACAGTGCATTCCTGCACTTCTGTGTGTATCATTAACTTAGAAGAAATGCTGTTAAAGAGGAACGAGTCATTAGTTTCATTATTTAGTCTATTTTACTTCAGGACTTCAAACCCTTACACATTAATAGTCTTTGCACAGAATCTGAAAAACAACTTTCATTTTGCACGCTTTGTTGCAGCGATGACATGATTTTGTTTTCCAAGCACATGGGCATCAACATGTTCCGATATTAATAGTGACCATCGTGAGAAATAATACTCTGGTTGCATTACATTTGTTTTGCAAGTTGTACGAAAAGAGTTTTACGATTTTGAGAATTGACTTTCCACACAGATTCATTTTTAAACAAAAATGCTGGTATATTTGAGTACTAAACATAGGTAATGAATTGAAATAATAAGCCTAGTAGTGGCTCCATTAGGCGTACTTTAAGTTTGTCAATGGATAATGTTACCTCATGCTAATCAGAAATTACCGACATGAAATCATAATAAATTAGTGAGTAATAACAGAACAGATTTATTGCATATTTTTTTGAGTGGAACTTGACTCCGTAAGTAGGGAACCTTTTAAAATATTACCCGACAATTGGTTAGGGTTTAGAATACGGTGGGGGTAAGATAACGGTTTAAAATTCCGTAGACTTTGAGACGCAATGTTCAAGTTTTACCCTCAACAACGAGTTCAATCAGATCAATCCAAGCCTGAGTGTGCTATTACTGACCGTGTAAAATCATCTATAAATTATATACCTACTTCTTTCTGAATTTCATTTTACACATGTTTTAGATTGTTATATTGTAACTAATCAAAGAAGGATATAGATATCATTATTATTCATATTCGTTTTGCCCCTTTCAAATTATGAAAAATTTATGTCAAAGTAAAAACTATACAATTTACTTGTTCAGTCAGGTGCGGTGCAATAAAAAATGTTTTTAAGTCCGTGAATTTGTTTTATGTTGCTTCATGCGAAAACAACATAGAACAAATTATTATTAGATTTTATAATTTACTTGTGATGTTTCACATGAATGCTGTTTTTCACAATTAGAATCTGTGCTTGCGATATTGCAAAAAGAAAAAATCAAAGCTAAGGCCCACTTCAAAAGAACAAGTCGAAAAACTAAGTTTCAGTTTTCGATTCATGTTCAAATTTATTCTATGAAAAGCATTAAAAAGCTTTTTGGTAAATGAGAACATGTTTTTGAGTAGAATTGCGACTTTGGTTAAGGATTGAATGAACGTATTTCTCGATGTTTTCCATATTATTAATCTTGCAAAGAAACAGGTAAAATTTTCGTTGAAAGCTGCATAGCAAAATCGATATGTGTCATAAATTTTCATCTTCAAATATACTTTTCACCGTACAGATTTAGAGTATACTTTTCTCCGAAAATATTTAGAATAAACTTTTCACCGTAAAAATTTACGGTATTATTTTCATGGCAAAGATTTAGAGTATACTTTTCACCTCAAGCCAATTTTGTATTGAAGTAAAATTAACGTAGCATGAGATTATATCCAATCATTAGCAAGACTTAATTCTAAAAATCCTAAAATCGTTTTGTTTAGAGATTATCGGTAACGACATACAAATGTAATATTTTTCACTTAACAACCCTTGCCATACTGCAAACAAGGTGTTTTGATAACTTCTGATTAAGTCGCTGATGTATTCATTCATGGAAATATTGGTAAACAGGAATATGTTCCCAGTTTATTTAATCGGCCCATTTTCCCTTCTCTCCTTACACCTAATACATGTATACATCAAGGTTCATTGTTAGGTTTGAACTGGATCCTCACTTTCATATTTCTCACCACTTTGTCACAGTGGCTTGGGGGTTTTCTCAAAAAACTTGGTATCAAACTAGTGGGAATAAAAACAGGGGATAATGTCAAAACGCACCGGAAAATAGAACTGTGATGCAAATAAATAGTTTTGTAAATAAAAAAGTGTTGTACATCATTTCATGAATTGTTTCCCACACAGTTTTCAATACAAACACGAATATTGATCAATTTGTTCACTAAATTCAAGTAATAGATTGCAACTTAAAATCTGACAGAAAATTCATCAAATTAAATTTAATTCTGTTAATGAAGAACGTTAGTGAATGCTATACGGAAATTATAATGATTGGGGTCAAATTATGACTTTTATATACAGCTAGTAGACTTAAAAGTGAAAATTCCGGTGATTTACTGAATTATATCATTAGTGTGAAGGAGTTTCCATACTGAAGAAGTTTCCACACTGAAGACTGCGTCTTTGGTATCCACAATACAATGCTTACAATACATGTATACCGTACCGAATTTCCTCGTATCGAAATCTTTAAGAACGTAACAGAGAAATGGACCAAGCAAGCAAGCAAAAACCTGTGTATTATTACCAGGGGCCTGTACTTTGAATATTTGGCCTTTACTCTGCGCGAAATTTCAATTGCTACTAAGATATTCAGCCGAAAAAATATGCGAAATAGCTTTTGTAGGACAGGTTCAAAAGCTCTAATGCAGTATTTTGACTTTCAAATATATATTCTAGAAAATATATTTGCCATTGTAGTTTAGGGATGAAATTTCATGGTTCTCATCTTGTTATTCGTCAACGAATTTCCTCCTATCTAAATCCTTAAGAGCGTGACAGAGAAACGGACCAAGCAAGCAGGCAAGTAAACAAGCAAACAATCAACAAGTTTCGTATTATTATATAATGAGATAATAAAAAATAAAATAAATTCAATTATAAATTCATAATAAATTTATGTGGCTGTGTTACTGGGGATGTTTGTGAAGTCATCTGACAGTTGGTGATAAGTTTTGGTTGTAAGATGGCGAGTAACTTAAATATTAGGGTTAAACGCCGTAGACTTTTTTATATTACCTGTTAATCTCTTTTAATGAGCCTAAACATAACACTCTTCGTTAGAGGTTGGTGCTTTCTTCAGATTCAAGTAAGAGAAATATTTGGCATCATATAGTAATGATACAAACAATGAGAGAGAAGTACTTTTAGCAAGTGTTTCTACAATTTGTTACTTGAAAATCCAATTTTATCACAATTGTATCGGAACAACAACTGCGGAATCTAATAAAAAAGATATAATAGAACTTAATATACCCTTCAACATGTTTGTCTTTTACACTCATGTGTAAGCAAAATACACGGAAAATTTTCATTCGTTTTATTAAATTTTTGCAATGTTTCACAGAAATCTTTCATTTCACTTTTAAAATGAATCAAGTATTCAATATTTCATACTAAATGAAAAAAAAGTCTTTAAGGAAATTAAGACTTGATCAATCAAATAATAAACAATAAGAATTAGCAAAGGTTCATTCGTTTATTATTCACAAGTGTATTCATAGAATTCTCCACTCTTCAATGACAATGATTGTCTAGTTACGTGTTGAGGTTTTATCGTTCCTTTGAAAATAAAGTTATATCCCGTTAAAAAACAAATTACATCTTGACTGCTGGTTTAAAGAAGAGATTTGTTTCAAGGAGACATTAACTTAAACATAAATGAATAACAAATCATCATTACACAAATCGATTGTACGACGCACTTTAGTTTGGTACTCAACTTTTTCTCAGAAATGATGATGGAGAGATTTTCAGTTTAATAAAGTATTAGGTAATTCAGTCGAATTTGACTGCAACTATGCATATGTGTAACATCTGTGTTGTTTAACATGTACTACAACTAGTAGGAGATGACAGAAGAAATTTGTAATGCAATGGATGAAACGACAATAGTGGTTTATGCATATATTCAGAAGAAATAAACATTAAAGTTAGGATTTCAAAGAATTTGCGATGGAAGAGCTGCAAAAATATTAGCCACGGGTGTGTTTAGTGAGTCAATAACGCGTTCAGTGAATGTTAATCGCAAGTGCCTAAGGTTTTAAATGAGGTCAGAACACTCATTGGTGCTCACGTTTTCCGAGTATTTTCCACCTATTGCATGTTTTATTCATTGCTAAAACAATCATTGTCATAGACCTTTTTACATTGGATTAGCAGAGCTACCGCACGATTGAACTAAGCGAATAAACTGTAAATGTTCGACCGAACATAAGAACAAACGAATGAAATTTTTGAGCGACTGGTGTAAATAAATTAACAGCTCATTAGATACTGTACAGAGCGTAGAAAACTTTGAAGTGCTAAATTTGAAGACAGTTGATATGAAAACTATGATAAATAGCAATATTTTGTCAGTAAATGACATGATTTTTTAATTCTTCAGGGAATATACGAGGACTTCTTTGTGTCACAGTTACGTCAAAATACCTAAATCAAGAAGTTTGAGTTTGTACATTCCAGTGGCCTGCAGTTCTTTTAAATACTTTACTATTACCTTACAAAGGTTATCGAAAAGCTTATTCATATTTTATGTAATTAGTTTCTAAAAATAATTCAATTACCAAACAGCTCGAAAAGCTTTCCAGGTTATTCGGATGTTGTTTTCTATGTGACTTTTAGCAGGTATCCCAACATAAAGTTTGACAAGGGCTTGAGTAAACCCATGAAGGTCAATCATCTTTATATCAAGTTCCCATTAATGAGGTTTGAACTAAACACGCTTGGATCGATGTATCACACTACAGAGTAAAAAAATTATGAACAAAATGATTTTTCTATAACTGGGTAAGCCCTATATAATGAGCACACAAATACTTTTGCATGAACTTCTCAAGCCCACAAGCAAAAATAATGTACTTCGACCTTCATTGTAGGATCCTTGGTGATGACGATGTTTGTTGTATTGAAAAATTCGTGTTCTTTATTGTAGAAGTTTGTGAAGTTTGGTCCCTCATGTTCATCGATTTCACCATTTTCCATGAATGAGCGATCCTTTAACCACAGGGCAAATGATTTTTGTAGTCAGCTTCATGGAATTTTTTAAAGTTTTTGACATCAAATATTTACGCGATCGTGTTGTATTACATCGATTCCTATGCGTGAACATTAATGTACTCCAAAAATGTTGGCACAAACGTTTCCAACATTGAAAGATGTGTTCTTATTGGCTAACAAATAAACTGGTTGAAAATAAACGAATACAATTATATTAGTCACGATGCCATAAATACTTCACAAGGGACGAAAATTCTGATATCGATATAACTGAAAAAATCACTAGGGTATCTTTACAGTCAGCTTTATTTTACTAAGTGTTGAACGTCAGTCATGGACAGCAAGGAATTTCCTGATTATTTTAAACTGTTTCATAGGAAGGAGCAGAATTATTACAGAGAGGAAGGTCAACAAAATTAATGAAAGAGTATTTCATTCATTAAAAGATGGGTATTCTGTGGAATAAAATCGCCAGTACTTTATTTGGCGAGTAATTAGTCATAATATTATGAAGGGAGGAAAGAAAAATACGTATGTCTATTTTAGAAACACGACAAATAAGGGTATTTAAAACTTTACTATATTATACAGCATGAGCTTTGGTAGCAACCCAAGAATGGGCCAAACGGCTCGTTTCTATTGCTTCATTCTAGTCAATTATTCTCTTATATATGTATTTGACTAACTTATTATAATATATTTTATTCTGTTGAAAATTGTTTGACTGGTATCACCATGACTTTTGATGCTGAGAATATATTTTTACCTAAAAATATTTGTTTCCATGAAAACTAATAAAATTGCCTGAAACCTAATCGCAAATTGCAAACTACAATTTATTATGTTCTGATTTTTCATGATTACTATCAAGGACATAAAAGTATATTTTATGTCTACGGATTAACTCTTATAAAACACTTTAAACTAAAAGTTAAATTCCTGTCCGTTTAACTCATTGGTCAATTACTAATGAACAATCAGATCTGATCCGATTGTTTTAGTTCTATTTCATAAAACTTCAGTGGATGGAAATTTTTACTCCTTTTTATCACATTTTAATTCTTCGACAGAGTTTGATTAAACCACTCTGACTTTTTTGAATGATCAGTAAATTATTTAAAATCCTGAGTGTGAGTTACATGTTCCGAACAATGCAGCCCACATCACCGCTACTTCACATGCTGGAGAGCCTGTTTCATTGTTGTTCAAAAGTGCCGTACTGAATATTTAAGGATCAAGAAGCAAACTTTTCCAACGGTGCATGCGCTATCAGTACGGGCTATAATAACATGAATTTACTGTTCTGATTTTGTCCTTCTCGCATGCTATGTTTGTATTCTAATTTCTTAAACAAATACAGTATTTGTGCATATTCCACTCGTACATTTATTATTACAGTTTAGATGTAATACGTTCGCAGTCTGTCAATTGCCGTCAAAATCACGGCAGTTATTAATCTGTTCGTTAGAGTTTACTAAATTTAAGCAACAGAACATTTCAATCTACAAACGTTAAGTAAATAGTTCTTAAACATATAGGTATTTGATAAATCTTCACCTGTTGTTTCAATAATATATTACTCTCCATAATGTGAAACTTGGGCTTGAATGAATGCCTTGAAAACGTTATGATGCGGATGAAATTATTTTCATATCTTTATATCAACACAGTATGCTCAAAATCTCACTGTTTATTTATATATTAATTAAAAGACATGTTTCAATATAGAATACAGAGGTTTATCGCTAATAATAACAAACATGAAAGTGACCTGTGCATTAATAAACGCTTAGATCCACTTGCTTTTGTTTTAAGGCGCCGCTATCACTTGTTTGTCTGCACTGGATTGAATAAACTCTGCTTTCTAACAGCCCTACATGCTTCGCTGATTTTGCTGCTAAGCACAAATAACATTATTGTTGATTCAGATGTTATGAACGTGACGCTAACCGTCTCGAAATATTTTGGTATCCAAACATTTCCTCTAAAAGCAGCGTAGATCAGATCAAAGTGTTTCACCGAATTGTCAGAGATCTATGATATGGAATGTACCACTTTCGCAGAATACTGCTCCGTGGTACATAATAGATGCTTTTCAGTTGCTAGAACTATATTGGTGCTGAAATTTGGTCCAAAAATCTCATGAATACATAGGAGTACATAGATTTTTGGAATATTCTATGCTCGAACTTACCTAAACAATAAGCCAGTAAAATCATAAATTCTACGTCAGCTTTGTATACAATGAATAATGGTGGGGAAATTTAAGAAATGAAACAGTTTTGCAATCATCAGAAGCAGAATAAGCATTTTATGAGGTCACTGCTCCTATTTTTCAGGTTCGTTTGCAAAATAATCCTCGTTAACGATAAGCAAACGCACTTCCTTGAGTTTTATTAGAAACATACGGGAAAATTGAGTTATAAAGTTATAGAACATACTTTTTTGATGATAATGTAATTGAACAACATATAAACGAAACTTATATCATTGCTAAACTAATTTAATGAATGAATTAAATCAATTCAACAGAACCAAAACTATTCATTTGGTTGGGCCTATCCTTTAAATTAAACATTTCTTCAGTGGAGCTGTAGGCAGTCGTTAAAGCGAGGAATTAGAAGAATGTTTGCAGCGTTCTTCTGATGTAGGAGCAAATGGTGAAGGATTGACAATTGAAATATCAGCGCATTGTATTGAGTTTCGGCTCTTGTCCGAATGTCATTTGCATGTCATTTGCACATGTGTAGTTAAAAGTAAAAGTCTTTACCGAATCCTTCCTACTTGAAGAGTTCGCAAAGTGGTTTTTGAGGGATTAAAACTGCAGTTCCGTGTAGTACCGATATCATGAGACACGCATACAAGACACACTACAAAATGAAAACAATTCGAAGAAACGGTTTTACCACTCTTGTTATTGGGACAAAATGATAAAGCTCTTTAGGAGTCATTAGTTCTTTTAGAAGAAGTAGTTATGTGGTGCAAAGATCCCAATGTTTGTAACACGCCAAATCATGTGTGTTTTTTTTGGGTTTATTCGTGGGTTTGCATGATTTAAAAGATTATTTAGAATGTATTCAGTTCATGACAAGCAGTAGAGATAAAAAACTTTTTCGACACTTTAGAATCACATATCTTTTTCCAAGGGAATAATACATTTCAGGCTGGTGTAAAAATATAGTTTTTTGAAAGGTTATGCCTCTTTTTACATTTCCATTATTCAAGGGTCAGTTTTTTTTGTAAGCTCCTTACTCACGTTATCCTATAAAATGTGTCTTAAGCTCATTGTTTAAATACAGGGTGTGACAACATAACTAATTTTTTTCAAAGCGCTTTGCTTTGAACGGACGAAGTTATGTGGCTGCATCCTGTACAAATGTAGATCATTCGCTACTTTTTCACTTGAGACAGATAAATATAATAGGCCAAACTGTACCTAATCTACAAGTGCCTTTCATTTGCAAAAAATAAAAAATAAAACTTTTACTAGTTGTGCAAACATATATTTTATCCTAGAATTTAGTGAGACAGTTTTTGAAGGTGTAAGATGATCTACAGGAGTACGCCTATGCGTTATGTCCTTTTCAAATTATGCAATTAGTTTCCAGAGGAGTTTGGCATTACATGATTCGTCTGATCATTCGAGTATTCAATTGAGTTATTATCGACTTTGTTGAACTTGGACAATTCAGCTACCGCTGGTAATGTTGTAACAGAAAAACTCTATTTAACAGAATCTTGCTCCGACTGTTTGAGACACAGCTTCTCGTAACATGTAACGCCTCTTCAGATGGAGCTCTTTTACCGCCAAGACTTTGCTGTAAATCCGACTTTGCTGTTTACCTTCCATAAATATTTAAAATTAATTTTTGAAAATAATTATTAAAAATTTTGAAATGTACCACCGGTGGTACATGCAGCGGTAAGTGAAATCCTTCAATGTACCACCGGTGGTACATGTGGCGGTTAACGTGTTAAGAGATGCAGGCCGTACCGAGTTGCTGCTCATTACTCTATAACAGGTAACTAAATATACTTGTGAACACCGTTAAGTTTTTTGACGTATTTCACTAACTTTCTATTCGAACAACTGATACTTATTGTCCCATATAATGCCATTAATGTGAGATAATCTCTATATTAAGTATTATATATCCCTATTGCTTGAAACTGAAGGCATTCATGGACACCGTTTACAATAACAGCATCAACCTTTGTTACATGCAGTACATGAGTTTATGCACTAGAAAAGCAGTGAATTATTGCTCTCATAAATATTTAATACATGTTATTCATTATTATATTATAATTTCTTATCTATATGCGAAGCAAAGACAAAACACTTGATTATTGAGTCTACCCTTATATCTAATGAAAATTTTATAGATTAAGTATATCAAAATCTTAAGATATAGCAAGAATTTTCAGAGACACCCGGTTTTTGTAGGTAGAATTGTCTTCATTGGTCATGAAATACAAAATTCGACACATTTAATAAATATAAATACAAAATGCGACACAAAGAAACTTAAAAAAGTATCATATAGAAGTCAATCATATAAATCTTTATAGCTTTCAATACTAGCCTTGTAAAATTGGAAACAAACAATAACTTATCCCATACGGTGACTTTTTCGGAGTAGGTGACAATCAATGTATATTTGCTAATAGAAACAAATTAAGATTCTAGAAATAACGAAGTAGCATAAATATTTCCTCTGTGAATTTTATAAGTTGTAATTACGTGTCATGATCAAAACCCGGTGACATGTCACGAGTAATAACCGGTGACGTGTCAAAATCAAAACCCGGTGACGTGTCAAGATCAAAACCCGGTGGCGTGTCTAGATCAAAACCCTGTGACGTGTCAAGATCAAAACCCGGTGACGTGTCAAGATCAAAACCCAGTGACGTGTCAAGAGTAATACCCGGTGAGCGTTCAAGCTGATTAAAAATATCTCACGTTAATTACCGTTTAATATCTGATTTACGTTTGTTCCTCAAGAAGCAGCGTGAGCGGCTAGAAATATTTTGCAGAGAAATCATTGTCACGAACACAAACTAGACGACCTTTCTCACTCACCTTCTATTGTGCTTCCCTCCAATACAAAAACACAATTTCTTCCTGCTATATCGACAAAAAATGAAGAATAATATTTTCAGCCGTGGTAGCTTTTGCCGTAGCCGCTTAATCTAATTGATGCATCAGCCGCTAAACATAAAACAGTGCAGTATATTAATCAGCTGCTGCCAGAAGTTTTTATCATCGAAAAAAAATTTTCCACGAACGTTCTCGGTCAGACTTTCTTTTAAAATATTGCCTTTTGAGGTCAAAAGTTTACGAGCTCGTGGAAACTTTCTTAACTTTTTTAATGGTCAATCATGAGCTGAAAATGAGCGCACGATGGCAGATAATGGAAGTGAGGCCACTGACTGGAAGATGGATTGTTAAGTATCTGGTTAATCGAAATACCTTCTATACATGAACGATAAATGAGTTCTCTATTTCTATATAAATGTGTAATTTAGCAAGTGTTCATCAATTCAAAGATGAAAAATGCGAGTCTTCTGACCCCTCAATGGTAGTTCACATGACGGGTTTCGCTAACTTGGAAAAAAAATTGCCAGTTATTAATTAAAGTGAAATATTCCTCG
>VCRD01008742.1:6210-16696 GCA_006783055.1 Trinorchestia longiramus
TAGCCCGTGTTCTGAAATGACCGAAGTTCTCACAACAGGACCAGGGACTGTGTTCTGGAGTGTAGCTTGCATGTTGACTCTGAGGTTAACATTCAGGAAATGTGCTCTGAAGTGTAGCCTGCATGTTAACTCTTAGACTAACATTAGAGCAGGCGATGGTCTGACTCCTAGAACAAAGATCCACGTAATCGAAGGGTTTCACAAATGGCAAGTTTTCACTAGTGATAGGGACTCAAAACTCGACATCACCTCAGCACCTAAGTGCAGTCTCACACAGAGCTCTCTTTGCCAACATTTGAACGACTGCAACAGCCATCAATCAGTACTTCGACAATATAATCATTCAACGCAAGTTATCATGAGCTCATTTACGATTGTTTATGATAAATTAATTAATGATAATAATAAAAATAACATGATTCACAAAGTATAAAACGTTAATTACAAATTTATTACAAACTAGAAACACTGATATAATTTACCATAAATCTATCATTCCCGGCAACAAAGCAACATCATAACCATTTAGGAATACAGTTCGTATTTCAACGGAGAAAACAAAGAAGATACGTCCCAATCGAATAATATTCGATCATATTCAATATCACTTTATTCTTTACTTAAGTTTGATTTGATTGTTCGAACGTTAATAATTTTTGCTGCTTCATTCATGTTAAGTGTGACTGAGAAATTATAAGTTGAGCAAAAGCTCGAACGAAGCATCATGTAACTTGGCACGTTATTCCTGTGTATTGTTTTCACCATATAGTGGAAGGGGCTGGGTTGAACTTTCCTACACGCCAATTCTTTTTGTACAATTGAATACTACGAAATGAGTACTTCCACAATTTTTAAAAAGTAGTCATCATCATAATATTTATTTTTGTTTGATTTCATTCACCTTAGACTGAATTACTTGGACCCCACAAGTGTGGGGCGCGAAGGAAAGTCTGGTCACGGAGCTGCCTTGACCAGTAGCAGAACACGGGGTTTGTGGGTTGTCTCGTGCATACACAACTCCCCTGAACGGTTCAGCAGTCTCCAAAAAGAGGGTGAATTCCCGTGCAGTGCAGTTGCTCCACACGTCTAGATAAAGAAGATACAGTAAGCAGTCTCCACGAGTACTGACAACCTATTTCAGTACTTCTTCAATTCGCAATTACTGTACTTCGGACAACTGAATATAGATAAAAGAAAACTAAAAGTTTATGAATAATTTTACATTTTTGATAACTAGCACAAAAAATGTGATTTCAACTTAAAATTTTTCACTGTTATCTTCTCTCTGAAGCAGAAGCACCATAAATCTACTAAATGTTTTCACTAAATAACTAAATTCTATATTCAATTTCATGTATTTGTATATTATGAAAACTTTCTGGGCTACCAGGTACTATACATGTCAGATTGAAATATACGAAAATTAGATAAAACTCTTGTTGAAAACTGAAACGCGTAGAATACTTTAAAAGTCACTGAAGGGTGTACATTTGAAATAACTACCTTGATTTCACGAATAAATACATGAACTTTTAAATGCTGTATAAAAGACAAGATAATTATGCATTGGGCAGTTTTGTGACATCTCAACATTACATATGAAAATGACATCCTTCAAATCGTGGCGATTTTCAAATTGCCACACCCTTTCCGTTTTCAAAATTTACACAATAACAACTTTAAGGTCTTCTAGAACCACTTCACTAACTTCTCTGTTGATGATCTCCTCTAGTTTTCCTAGGGCTCATGGTTTGTTAGCGTAAGCAGTTTCTTTAGGTGCCCCTACAAGAAAAATTCAGAGCTAGTCACGTCTAGGGACCGTGATGGTCATTTAACATAAACACAGCGAGAGATTATCCTCTCATCAAAGAAGTGCTGTTGCAACTGCATTGTCTCTCCTGCAGCATGAGCAGTTACTCCATCCTGTCAGCCCCACGTATCAGGTTTGGAAAAGAGCACGAGGGTGCGAAGCGGAAAATGGCCTTCGCTTGAAAGATGTCTTTTTGACACGTAAGAAGTAAGACATAAATAAGAATTGTGGTCAAAAACGCATAAAAATATGAATTTAAAATGTATAAAAGGTATAAATAAAAGATGTGTTATTAATATCAATGTCCATATGTGACATTGATTGTAAATTTTGATGCTAAAATTAAAAGCTGAGGCCAGATGACCAGTAACACGAGCTGCTCACTAGCTGCTGGATTTACATTTCATCATTTATCAATGTCACATACAAACCATAATTTGGCTTCCCTGATAGCTGAATGTCATTATTTTATCAAGAACTAATGCAGCTCAGCTTTAGCGAAATTTCACTCTAGCCAAATAATACTGTAAAT
The DNA here is from genome assembly GCA_006783055.1 of Trinorchestia longiramus. Classification (NCBI taxonomy): domain Eukaryota; kingdom Metazoa; phylum Arthropoda; class Malacostraca; order Amphipoda; family Talitridae; genus Trinorchestia; species Trinorchestia longiramus. Next base: position 8,553 of record VCRD01008742.1, read on the forward strand.
ATTGTAAGACACGTTAAGAAAACGCCGCTACTCAAAAGTTAATTGGTCCCGAATTTCAGGGCTTAGTAAACTTGAGAGTTGAGGGATGTAAAAGATTTTTTGTATCAATATATATGAAGAAGTATCCTTAAATTCTAAACAATTATGTGTAGATTTTCACTCTGTTGATAGAGATGCTTGTTCGAAATCATTGTTATTTTAAAACAAGATTAAATTCCAAAAGAAAATAAACTCACGCACGAATCTGTAACTTGAAGACATAGCTCTTCCATCCGTAGGACGTACAGTATGACGAGCCATCTGAGGGTGTGAGAAGTGTTAGCACGAACAGACTTCTCACCTCGAGGTGCTTTCTGATTTTTATTAATCTCTATAACATTCACAGACTACCTCTAAACACACACACACACACACACNTTTCCTAGGGCTCATGGTTTGTTAGCGTAAGCAGTTTCTTTAGGTGCCCCTACAAGAAAAATTCAGAGCTAGTCACGTCTAGGGAGCGTGATGGTCATTTGACATAAACACAGCGAGAGATTATCCTCTCATCAAAGCAGTGCTGTTGCAACTGCATTGTCTCTCCTGCAGCATGAGCAGTTACTCCATCCTGTTAGCCCCACGTATCAGGTTTGGAAAAGAGCACGAGGGTGCGAAGCAGAAAATGGCCTTCGCTTGAAGGATGTCTTTTTGACACGTACGAAGTAAGATATAAATAAGAATTGTGGTCAAAAACGCATAAAAATATGAATTTAAAATGTATAAAAGGTATAAATAAAAGATGTGTTATTAATATCAATGTCCATATGTGACATTGATTGACAATTTTGATGCTAAAATTAAAAGCCGAGGCCAGATGACCAGTAACACGAGCTGCTCACCAGCTGCTGGATTTACATTTCATCATTTATCAATATCACATACAAACCATAATTTGGCTTCCCTGATAGCTGAATATCATTATTTTATCAAGAACTAATGCAGCTCAGCTTTAGCGAAATTTCACACTAGCCAAATAATACTGTAAATACTGTAAGACACGTTAAGAAAACGCCGCTGCTCTAAAGTTAATTGCTCCCGAATTTCAGGGCCTAGTAAACTTGAGAGTTGAGGGATGTAAAAGATTTTTTGTATCAATATATATGAAGAAGTATCCTTAAATTCTAAACAATTATGTGTAGATTTTCACTCTGTTGATGGAGATGCTGGTTCGAAATCATTGTTATTTTAAAACAAGATTCAATTCCAAAAGAAAATAAACTCACGCACGAATCTGTAACTTGAAGACATAGCTCTTCCATCCGTAAGACGTGCAGTATGACGAGCCATCTGAGGGTGTGAGAAGTGTTAGCACGAACAGACTTCTCACCTCGAGGTGCTTTCTGACTTTTATTAATCTCTATAACATTCACAGACTACCTCTAAACACACACACACACACATATATATGTGTGTGTATCTTGTATCTATTTCATATATACATATGTACATACATATTACATATTTGCATGTATCTCTATATACCTGAAGAATGTAGATAATATAAGTATATACAATACACTGTTAGGGCTCACAAGAACTCCATGAGCTTGTGCATAACCCGATCCTATTCTAACGAAGGAGTGCTCTCATGCCTCAGTATCTACAACGCTCTCTGCACTCCCTCATTCAACACTGGACCAAAACATTGTAGCCTGAGAGCAAATGAAGGTGACAACATTTGGATAGCGCATGTGAAAAGCTCATCGAAGCATGGCTCAAACTTCCCATCTCTCTACCAGTTTTTAGTAGAGATACTTGCATAAGTTTACTTTGATTCAAAATGTGGTTGCAATACCGGCAAACTTCATGAAGCAACTTTAAGTTTTTGTCTCTTTAAGTACAATACTTGAAATTGGTATTTCTGAGACACACTTGTGCTTATTTATAAAAATGTTTTACTGTGGAAGTACGACGATTCATAGCTTTACAAGATTTGATAAAAAATATTTGGTAATCAGTCGAAATTTAAAAAAAAATGAGTTTTGTTTAAACAAATTACTCCACAATCAAACACGAATAAAATGAATCGCGTAATATAGAAAAAACTGAAGGTCATTATTATCAGTAAAGTGAAAACATGAAGAGATCAGTGCTTCTCAATGCCGTATCTGACTGGTGAGAGGAATATTATTACAGGTTTGAGCGGTGAGCTTCCTAGCGTTACTGATGGTAAATCTCGACCACATTTGTACGGATGATTCAGGCTGGAAAAGAATGGAAATTTAGGCCAGATGTTGTCGGTGTAGAGAAAATATTCAATTGACAACGATAATTAAAAAGCGAGGTGAAAGGTGTCATAGAAATTAATTATTGTTCACAGACTTACATAAATTCGGATCGGTCATCAAAAGAAAAACACCTTTCTCCGTCCCAAAACAGTTACATTTACTTTGTAGATGAAATTCAAAAATATATATATTAAACTTTGCTTAAAATCATCAGTTGAAAAAATCCTGTTAAAAATTTAACTATCAGAGAGAGCATTTAATGTGAGGAGAGTTTGGAAGACAATGCTTAATTTTACCAATTATATGAGGTAATTTCAATTAATTGCCCATATACTGTATTTTGCAGCAAGTCCTGGAGCTGCATTTCATGTTAAGACAATTGTTGCAATAATAAAAATTTCAAATTAATTTTGTTAATAATCCTAAAGGATTACATACTTCAAAAGTAAGAAAGGCTTATTGGTGTATGAACTGACCGTAGTGCTGCTGAGAACCCAGCAACTTGCCAGCAACACAAATCTCAGTCTCTGAAACTTGACCCCGCAATGGCTGTAGCTCAGCATCTCTCCACGCTAGTGTATGTTCTTGAGAGGTTAAGGAACGTTGTGTTCTCTGTGTTACTCTGAACTTCACTTTTTCCTACATCTTCTATGTCTGATGAGAATAAAAGTGAAAAATATGTTAGAGAGGAATTTCCAACGCTTTCGAAGCAACACAAACTGGCTTAATCTAAACTGATATATATGTATATATATATATGTATATATATATCGTTTTTAAATAACTCACTACAGGGTCTATGGTTATACTATCAGCAATTCTATTGTATTTAAAGATTACATATACAATATAAAAAACTTAAATTAGACCGTTCCCATTACTTTTTTCCTTCTTTTCGCAAAACTTTCTTCCACGCTCTACCAGTTATCCTTTTGCTTTTTCTGCAGTTTGCGTCTTCGTTCCTTGACCGTGTTTGCTGTGTAAAGTGTCTTACAGACCACAAACTGGAAGCACCATCTATAGCTAACCAACTATTAAAAAATTATTTTTATCACAAAAAGCGAACTACGTCAAAGTAACCGGAGCCTTGAACTGAGTTCGTTTATCAGACGAGCTTAGATAAAACTATTTTCATTTAAATCTGGACTCTCATACCCTCCTTCTCCATGTAGCTTTTCGCTTCAGTTGTAACAGACATTTGGTTTCACCGACAAAAAATTGGGAGAACGATATCGAAGTCTGCTAAAAATTTTAAGGAATCTTGAAACAGACGAATCTGTTCTCCAACTAATGGTTGGAAAAAAATCGAGCATCAAGTCTCCAGTACATACCTGTGACTTGTACTTGTTGGAATGCATGATTGCACTTCAAATTTGTTTGTAAACATTTCTTTGTTTCATGTAGAGATTTCAAGTGCTTTATTTTGAAATTCACACTAACTATATTCGCTGCAGGACATCTTTCGTGCTACATTCAGAACAAATAAATTTTCTCCAAATAATCTAACTTCTCAGGCTTTTCTACAATTGCTTAGTTTCGTCTGTGCCTCTAACTTTGCTCGTTCAAAGTCACTCAGAGCATCTCCTGCTTGCGCAATATCAGTTCGTGCTTCTAAAGATTGAAGAGAACTACAATTTTTGCTTAGTTAAAATTGTCTCGTTAGTGTTTGCGTAGTTCGTAGCTCAAACAAACAGGTAACGGAACTTTTTTCACAAGCTACAATTTCTTGCATCGAGCAGCAGCTTGAAGACCACTATCTTTCTCCAGGATTCTGCCTTGCAGATCACATGTAAATCACCATTTCTCACTTGTAGATCTCCCGTAAACCATCAGTTCTTGTTTACAGATCCCAAGCATATTCAGGCTAACAAAGCCTGTGCAGATCACCAATTCTGTCTAATTAATCACAAGCAGATCATTAATTCTGACAAGTAGACAACCTGAGAGTTTACCGTGCACCATCAGTTCAGGTACAGGATGCCGTAACACAGTCACTTCAACGAGCGCAGAACCTGCCAAGAGAATGAAGAGCGTCCTTGCGTTCACAGTTCACATAGGAGCTGCTGACGTCACGCTACGTCTGCTACAGGAGTTGCAAGCAATAATTATGCATCGGAACAAAAGTTTTAAAGCCAAAAAGCGTCAAAAATTTATTTCTTACGAGAATCTTGAACTTCTGTTTTCCTCCCAGAGAACGAAAAACGAAAGAGAACTGTTTCCTCTGGTCGGAAACAGCTGGTGTGCACTAGTAAAAAACTTTCCTACTTCTAGTGCTTTTAAGATAATTTATTTTCCGTGTGCGATCAAAATTAGCTCCAAGTTACTAAGTAGGGAATGCACCGCTTCCATTCAGATCCTCTTAAATAATAAATACCACAATCGTTTCTACCAAAGGATATTAAAGGATTTTTCAGTCGACTAACTGTAATAGCAGGACAATATAAAACTAAGCGGAAAACTTTGTAAAAAGTAATCAAAAAAGTAATCTATACCACATCAGCAGGTCACCACCACACCACGTCAGCAGGTCACCACTACACCACGTCAGCAGGTCACCACTACACCACGTCAGCAGGTCACCACTACACCACGTCAGCAGGTCACCGCTACACCACATCAGCAGGTCACCACTACACCACATCAGCAGGTCACCACTACACCACGTCAGCAGGTCACCACTACACCACGTCACGGCCAGTTACACGAGCATTACGTGGCTCTGATCATCATAATCGTTGATATGGTGAAGCAGTAATGCTATTTCTCGCAGTAGTACACGATTTTCAAGCTGAGAATGCAGCATCTCTACCTGTATATATTGTTTTCCTTGGCCATTCTAAAATCGTTTAAGTTTGAATGTCGTCACGGCCGAGCTTTCTGAGAGTGTTAGTTTTTACATAGGTGATTGTAACACCATTTATTAAATGGAGATAACTTTCTAAAGTATCATATTTTTATCGTAAGTACAGCAGGCCCCAGACATAGAATAATTTTCGTCAGAAATAAAATGAATTGAGTTTAATATACGAGCATTCTAGGTAATCATTGTTGTAAATTTACTTCTTTTCCCTGAACGATGCTGCAATTTTCATTATTTTTCTTAATTGCATCGTTTATGAGTCATGTTTTCTTGCTTAGTACGTGCAAAAAAAAATCCCAAGAGAAAATCAGTTTTCTGTACCTCGGACGAGCATGTGAAGCGGCTGGACGTGATGCCTGCGAGCGCTCCGTCAATAAAAGGGTCTCTAACACTATACTTGATTGGCACTAGCTCTCTGCTTTCAGACAACGCATTAATGTAATCTGTTTTGTGGCTGAGTTCTGGAGGATATCATCATTTATATATTTTTATGCTTAATCTGCTTATGAAACTGATTCTTATAAAAATTTAAAGGGACCATTAAAATTAACTATTTGAGTCATTTATGATGTCGTGGGTTTTGACAGGGATCAGCGAAGTACTGTAATTCATTGTCAATTGCATGGTTCAGAGGGATCATGGTAAACGTATTAATTTTTAGACAACTTAGCAAAGAAATAGTGTAGCTTCTGGCTAAAGAAAATATTACCTACGAAAATATGTGATGGCGTGAAGCTTCTAAGTCCAGAACACTGTATTTCCCTCCTCATGAAAACTCCCTGTTCCTAGCGCTCACTAGGAGTCAGTGTAGCTCTGCAATACCACCGTAAACCTGGTATTTATTCTATGAGTTGTGAGCTGCATGACTCTGACCAAGCTGACTCCCACACAGCTGCTCTGGCAGCTGTCGTGAACTACTGTAGGTGCTCACAGCTCTTTTTTGATGCTGCAGAAGTCTTTCTTTGTATGTACACTTGCTGACTATCTCGTACTGGCTCTATGGTAAGCTGTGCTATCCATTTCTTCATGTGTTGGAGATTTAAACAGAAGTAAATAATTCTCTTTAGCTTTAGTATGTGAAATACAACAACACACGATTACCTGAGGAGTGAATTTGTCCATATGAAACAGAAATTTCCCATCTAATAACAATAATGCAATATATGAAACCCACTTAAGCGTGTTCCATATTTCACTGATATTAAACACTTCAACTATTTCGGCTACATTAAAAGTATTGCTATAATGAGGCCTACCGTGGTATACATATCATTTTGAAAATTGTAATCAATTTACTTCTTATATTTTGTAATCAGCTACACGGTTAAGACCTGTAACTTTATTAAATATTGATCCTAAGAATAGCTAGTATGTAAAGTCAGAGAAATATGACAAGACACCGCACATCTGCTGCATGCAATGTCGTTCCAGTGACTTCAACGGGTACTGAAAAATGATCCACCTTCCAGTGACTATGAAAACGAAGATAGTGTTCTGATTATCAACAAAGGCAACCCTGCCTGAAATATTTCAACTTTAATTTTAATAATTTGTTAGCTAGGCGAAAACACTTAAATCCATCCTAGTATAATACCTGAAAACCTTAATAAAAAGGAAGAAGTTGCTCTTTAACAAGTAGTTACGCTTACTCGCAACGATTCTTTGCTAACTTCCACTACCGATACCTTCATAACTCCTAAAATTTCATTTTTCTGGGTTGAAATTTTATCAAACACTTATTTTTATGCGCATACACTTGAGATGAAGAATGGATCAGCAGCAAAAGCATTTATTAAGCAAATAGTGACATGTTCAGTTGGACAAAAAGAAAGTCAAAGAAAAAACATGAAGTTTGAACTGTATGATTTTAATAACTACTACTAAAAGAATAAAATACCTCCTTCGATATTCCAGGCTTAGCAAGCCAAATGAAAATTGTCTTCGGGTGGAATGTAGTAATGGAAAGTGTACCCACCGAAAATAATCAGAAAAAAGGGTAGAGGCAGATAGCGATAGTGTCATTCCAGCGAATTAAATGTAAATATTAGTCCTCATTCAAGATATAGAAATGTAACGCCAGGCCATGTTCTTCAGCCCTTTCAGGATGCAATCTAATAAATCGTTTGTAAACACGACAATACAAGTGATTTCGATTTTCTATCTCTCATATTGCATGAATTGTCAAGATCAAGATAAAAACAAACAAAAGAAAAAGACGGATACATCATGATCACGTACGCGGACATAACTGTTGCCGGATAGCTATGATTCTCACCATCCGGCTTGCGCAAATTTGCGGACGTGACAAGCTGAAGATGACTCGGCGAATTCTCGAGCTCGGTAGATAGCGCTAGATGATGCCGTTACGTTCACAAACATAAAACGCTGGAAAAGGATACGGAAAGTCTAAAGAAAATATAGAGCGTTTCGCACGAATTACTTCCAGTGCAGTAAGGGGGTTTCAACACCTTTGTAAAAGAGAACTAACGTACGGTAATGCCGGTGGCTAAAAATTGTTGAGTCATTAAAATGGGAGATAGTTATTCTTTGAAAATATCGCTGACACTTCGTATAGCAATTTATCATTTTCCATTTTATTGCATAACTTCATCAGAAACAACCCACATTTTACGTACATAACAATAAGCCATATACATAACATACAGTACGTATGGCCGAGCATGTATTTTTAAACATAACAAATAACTAAAATTACATGAACACATCGTGTAGTATAGAGCGCTATTATGCATTGCATGACTGAGGCTTCACCTCTCACATGACACTCAAGACACTTGAGAGTCTCCTGTATGACTTGACCCATACAGTCCTCAATACCTCACACCACTGTTGCTCAAATACCTCACTCCTACTCTGTTGCTCGCATACCTCACACCTCTGTTGCTCACATACCTCACACATCTGTTGCTCACATACCTCACTCCTACTCTGTTGCTCGCATACCTCACACCTCTGTTGCTCACATACCTCACACATCTGTTGCTCACATACCTCAC
>VCRD01008743.1:291-12918 GCA_006783055.1 Trinorchestia longiramus
GGACAAAAAGACCAGTCAAAAAGACAAAGGACAGAAAGACCAGTCAATAAGACAAAGGACAGAAAGACCAGTCATTAAGACAAAGGACAAAAGACCAGTCATTAAGACAAAGGACAGAAAGACCAGTCAATAAGACAAAGGACAGAAAGACCAGTCATTAAGACAAAGGACAAAAGACAAGTACGTTAGCAGGACACAATATTACCCCTGAAGAAAACTACAAAAAAAAAAAGAATATTTCACAAGTAGTAAAAACTTCATCATTTATGCGCAGTTTGAGATTTTTGTACATGATCTATTTACAAGCCAGCAACAGCTTCACGAGGAGTAAAAAATTAAGAGTGGTTTTCATAAAAGAAGATGCCCTAGGAAATGTTAAACATTAATTATCCGACCCACACCACGACTTCTAATTTCCAGTTGCATTCAGTTAAATCCCAGTAGATGAAAATTCCAAGAATCTAGCAAATAAAACAATGTTCAATACAGAAGAAAAAAACCCACAACAGATTCGTAAATTTCCTCTACTGGTCAAGCACAGACCGAACAAGGAACTCCTCAAGAACTAGACCAGACCTGATCCATTTCCCTTTATCAAATTAAAATCCAAGAATTCGCCAATTTTACCTACAAACAAACCCCCTGTGGATGTCAGGGGTCCTCACAAACCCCCTGTGGATGTCAGGGGTCCCCACAAACCCCCTGTGGATGTCAGGGGTCCCCACAAACCCTCCCACTGGTGGTAGTCGGCAGGCTAGGCTGGAGGCTGTTGTTTCTCCCACCAAAACTCCAGTTTTGACTTCCAGAAACATCTCCCGACGCTTATGTGACAATTATACACCCTCTTTCTTTGTAGAGTGATGGACCCTACTCAGAAAATCCTTCAATAAATCCAAAGTAGTCGAAGAGTAACCATTATCTGGTTAGGTACGATCAGTTTTTAGTAAACATTCCATGTAGCGATGTGTAGTAAAACTAATGGGTTCACTGTCAACCTCAGCTGACAGGAGCTGGGGAACAACAACAACTAATGGGTTCTCTGGATACTTCAGCTGACAGTAACTGAGGAACAACTAATGGGTTCTCTGTCAACCTAAGCTGACAGGAGCTGAGGAACAATAAAATTTAATGGGTTTTAATAATGAGGGTGAGGCCCGGGAGGTGGAGGCTGGTTGAGATTGGGGGGCAGGCCCCCCAGTTGCTGAGTGATGGCAGCCACGATGGGGGCAGCAATAGCTTCGTAGTCCAGCTTTCCAGAGTCAAAACTGTCGTTCCAATTCCCACGACCACCCCAGTCGTTGCCGTGTCCTCCATAATTACCCTTTCTTCTACTTCCACCATTGCTGAATCCACCACCACGGTTAGCGTTGAAAGATCCACCACTGCTTCCCATACCACTGAAGCCTCCACCGCTGCTTCCACTCATGGTTCCGTATCCACCACTCATGTTTCCTCCAAAGCCACTGCTGCTTCCACCACCCATGTTGAACCCACTTCCCCCGCTGTATCCCCCACTATTGGGGTATCCCCCACTGCTGGGATATCCCCCACTATTGGAGTACCCTCCACTGTTGGGGTGCAGCCCCCCGTTCCTGAAGGCAGGTCCAGCAGGATCTCCATGCTCTCGTTTGGACTTGGCCGTCGACACGCAACAGGAGACGCCCTTGATGATGTGGTCCTCCTGTTCACACACCTCCTGGGCCGCGAAGGGGTCAACGAAGGTCACGAAGGAGAAGGCACGGAAGGGCTTCTTGGGGATGAAGATGTAGGAGATCTCTCCGTATTTGCTGAAGTAGTCACGTAGGTCGTTCTCTGAGAAGTCCTCTGTGATGCGACCGACGAACACCTTGCCGCCCAGGTACGGGTTACTTGAGTCCTGAGGAAGGCAGGAATATTTTGGAAAAGGGTATAATAATTTAACTAATTAATAAGACACAGTTTGTTGTTTGCTTGCTTGGTCCGTGTCTCTGTGACGCTCTTAAGGATTTAGATAGGAGGAAATTCGTTTGGGTATACATGTATTGTAAGCATTGTATAGTGGATACCAAAGGCACATCCTTCAATGTGGAAACTCCTTCGCAAAGCCCGCGTCCACTGGCAAATCTAACCAAAATTTTCTCCCCCTTCTGGCACCTTGGACTCCCCCTTGCCCCCACCTTGGACTCCCCCTTGCCCCCACCTTGGATTTGGGGATCCTAACTTCACAGTTGCGCCCCCCGATGCTGTGCCTGCAGGAGAGAACAGCTCGCTGGGCTTCGATGTCATCAAACCTGATGAAGCCATAGCCACGTCCCTGACCTGTTTTCGGGTCTTTCTTGACCTGCACATAAACACGCTCTTCAGTACATAACGTAGCCTTACTTTCAGTGACCTAATTTGACTTAACGTATGTAACCTACAGGTACGCCCACAAACTAGTCTTTTGGGTCTTTCTTCACTTACACACACAAGATCCTGAATACTAGCACTCCCCCTTCACACCTGACATGGTATACACTACACACCTGACATGGCATACACTACACACCTGACATGGCATACACTACACACCTGACATGGCATACACTACACACCTGACATGGCATACACTACACCCCTGTCACAACACACACTACACACCTGACATGGCATACATTACACCCCTGAAACAACACATACTACACCCCTGTCACAACACACACTACACACCTGACATGGCATACACTACACCCCTGTCACAACACACACTACACACCTGACATGGCATACATTACACCCCTGAAACAACACATACTACACCCCTGTCACAACACACACTACACACCTGACATGGCATACACTACACACCTGAGACATGACCACATTGCCGTAGGATGAGAAGTAGTTCTTCATCTCAGTCTCCGTGGTCTTGTAGGGCAAGTCCAGCACGATGAGGTCTGTACACTTGCTGAAGAAATCCAAGCGCTTCGTCTTCGTGGAAGACGACTCCAAGACCTCCGAAGACTTGCGCTTGCTGTCCGCTGTCAACAGTAAGCCGTGTACATTCTCTTGTCATGGTAAAGTGGTCACAATGGTGAAAACGTTTTATAATGGTGTAAAGGTCTTGCAATAATAAAGTTGTCCTACAATCGTGAAAAGGTTTTAGAATAGTGAGGTCTTGAAATGGTAAAAAGGTCTTGAAATGGTAAAGTAGTCTCACAATTCATGTTTTCAATTGACATTATGAGATGTTTATGCAGCAACATTAAAAATATTCATGTTTTCAATCCATTTCTTCAAGACTTGTGAAATTAATGTGAAATGGTTTTATTTTGCCCATGTGTGTTGACCCCCAGAATTAACAAAGAACAAACACCCACACTAGACACACTTGAGCTCCAAGAAGATCAGTACAATTGGAAATGTACTGGACTGATTATCTGAAGCCACTGAACATTAAATCTGATAAAATATAGAAAACAATGTTGTCTAATATTTTAATAAGCTCAACATGCTGAAATTAACAACAAAATAACTAAAAACAACACTGAGTTGCAGTACTGTTACTCAATTCAAATGAATGAACTTTTTATATTAAAGCAGAAAATATTTACTTCTAGGGAAATTGGAGAAGAAGTCATAGACCCAGCTTACTTTTAGCGAAGGTACAGAAGAAGTCATAGACTCAGCTTACTTTTAGGGAAGGTACAGAAGAAGTCATAGACCCAGCCTTCATCTGGACAAATGAGCCTATCTTCAATGAGCTTCACCCCACGTAGCGTGCGTGTGTCTGGATTCCTGGATACAATAATTAAAATTAGAGGTTTATCCTCACAAAAATGTTCACAAAAACACTTATTATTACCATAAGAAATAGTCTTCCTCAACACTGATAAAATATGGATCTCCACATGGCATAATGTCATGATTCCCCATATATGTCAACATATGTCAATTTGCAGCAGTCATTCAATTAAAACTTATTTTAAAATTAAAAAAACAAAGTCATCCTTGCCTGTACTTGAGACCACAGGCCCCTGGGTACTGAGCAACCAAGGTGGACAGGTAGAGTGTTCCGTCATCTTCCACAGGAATCTCGATGCATTCTCCCCCTTCATCCTCGGACACCTGCAACACGAGCAACATTCATGAGAGATGCTGACACTTGACTCCAGGAATATCATGATAATAATTCTGACAATCAAAATTATGCACATGCTTAAAGCAATACTTATTTTAAAATATATTTTGGAATAGATTTTGTATATAACAAATGTATGCTTCATATACTTAATACATGTACATGTTTGAGTAAACATATATCAAGAAATCAAGAAAATTTACAATGTCATCTATATTCTGCTGATTCTTCATTAATTTTCCATTGTGGGCTCTGATGAATATCCTATTTTCCCACTTATTTTCACCAGCATTGCAGCATGGAAATTTTTCAAATAAACTATAGGTCCTATAAAACAAATATCTTTTTAAGAATCATTATTTTGCTACAAGAGTTCTAATAAATATAATAGAGTATCTTCCAAGTTAATTATATTAGTGTCAATAAATTATAATTAATGCAGTCAGACCTACATATTTGTTGGTTGAATATACTAGAGAAATGCTCTAAAAAAAGGCTACAAGTAGTGAATAATGGAAATAATTATAGTAAAATAATAGTTTAGTTTAGAAATGAACCTTAACTCTGGAAGACCCTGCTCTGCAAGGATATCTTAATATATTTGTCCCTCTTGCCCTATTAAAATCAGCAAAACTTACTCTAATAAATGATGTCATTATTATTAATAAATTTGTTCAGTCCAAAGAGTTATAAAAACATTAAAAGAGTACTATACACGCGCGGATCATCCAAAATCATTTGTTTGTTGTGGTAGTGATGCCAGACGGAGAGAATGCCGAATCAAGCAAGGAAAGACGGAAGGCAAATTCTCGGAAAACCGCTAAAAAGAGAATAAACTGTGTTTCATCATAGTTAAAATGATATATAGAATGTTATTTTTCCTTTTAATACTACAATATTAGGACTAATAATTCTGCTTCCAGCAACTGTTTCTATCTATCTCGTGACAGCTTGAATATGTGCTGTATACTCTACTGGGAATAAAGTTCATTTATTTATATGTTTTTGTTTGTCACGCAGTCTGTCAGCCTACCTGGTCCCTGTGTCACAATTCAACTTTATTTTCAATAGAGTATACAGTGCATATACATTAGGTTTTAAATTCCTAAAGTTAACATATGAGGAGTAGTCATGGTGCTTATCAATAAGATCTTAAGCGTGATAGTATACTTCAAATGAAATCCCCGTCCTCTGCACTGCAACTTGAAGTGGAGGCTCGTAGCAGCGTGTAGATGAGAGATTGAGGTGTGGCTTATATGAAGCGTCCAGCATAGCACTTCTGAACATTTTTCTAGACACCTATGGTCTGGCGCTAACAGACCGTGGTAGCTACGGAATCAAAACCGGACCTTCCTCATAGCAAGCGGGTACTCTTACCAGTTGACCACTCCTTAAGTGGCTGACGAGCAGAAAATAGTCGGGAGGTGTTGGGAAAGCGAACCCTCCAAACCAGGGACCTGATGTCACAAGCCCCAGCTGCTAATCACTCTGTTCCAGTGCCAGCATCTGCATTGCGATTGCTGACACCGTCAGTCAATGAATGTGTAAAAATATGTCATGAAAGTCCATGAAAACAGTTGATATCGAATCATAAGGAAGTTCTTATTTTATTTTATGAGAACAGCAACAAAAAATTCATTTCCAGTGCGTTTGATACATAAAACATGTAACATTAGATTTTAAAATACGTTATGGAAGTATAGAAGCTCTAAAATGTCATAGACTTACACTGTAGCAGAATGGTTTATGATTTGTTCGTGTCCCTGTTTTCTACAATTCGAATTCCCACGCAACTCTGGAATTTTCTCTGTTTGTGACGTGTAGACTTAGTAAACGGACAGACTGACTGACAAAAACTTACTATTTACTGCAACTTGCCGCTCATCTAGCACCCCTACGAGTCTCTACCTCACGTCACAAAACAGACAGGATGAGTCGCTAGACGCATTGTTACTAATCTTAAGGTGTCAACATTAACAATTGAAAAACTATTGCATATATCATGGAATACAGTTTTTTCTTTGTTTTATTTTGTGGAATGTTGACTTGCTACTCAGTATCAATGAGTCAAGCCATTAATGCCAAATGATCTTTTCGTTAATTATGAATGTAATGGCATAGGAATTTTAAATGCTAGCTGTACATTAAAGTGCATTTTCATGAGACGTAGATGCCGCCTCTGAAAAATACACGAGCCACACTGAAGCTCAAAAACCTATAAAAAAAATTAACCCTTATGAAAAAGTCGCTTCGGAGAATCGCCCAAAAATGTTAATTGAAAACCGCCATTGGCTAAACTTCTGAAAAACCGGTTATTTTGAACAGCCAAGTCGTGTTCTGAAACCAGTTTGCCATTTCGAGGCGTCGATGTAATCAAATGGTCAGGTAGTCAGATGGTCAGATGGTCACGTAGTCAGATGGCCAGATAGTCAGATGGCCAGATGGTCAGATGGTCACGTGGTCAGATCGTCAGGTGGTCAGGTGGTCAGGTGGTCAGAGTTCATGGTTATAGAAATGGAAGAAGAAAGAAATAAAAGTGATTTACACGTAAGTCTCATTATTTCTCCTAATATAAGTCTTAATTTAAGATTTAAAGAGTTCATATTTGCAGACAAACGTCTATGAAAATCCTAATGCTAACGGATCAGTACTGAAATTAATGAAGAAATGTTCTAAGAAGCACTGCAAGTCGCGAATAATGGAAATAACGATCGTGAAAATAATGAAATTGCTATTCTTTGTAAAACTTTTGCTATGGTGGATTCTCTCCCCCACTGGAAGAGCTAATGCAGCATTTTTTATACTTTCTGCTACTACAGAGTGTCCCAAAAAAATTCATACATGTTTAAAAGGCTGTAGTTTGAATACTACTGGTGTTAAGAGGCCGGGACAGGTCTCATTCCAAAGAGCAAGATCTAAAGTTTTATTTTGTGTCCAGAATACGTTGTTACCCACCTTATGTACGTTCACTTTATCCACATCTTATGAATATCAGTAGTAGTCAAATTGCAGCTGTTTAAAAATGTATGCATTTTTTGGGACAATCTGTATGATCTTTTTTCTTCTATTTCAGCCTTTTTTCCATGACTACGTTTCTTACCTAACATTCACAGCAACTAGTAGCAAAAAAAAACGATTAAGGTTTTCTTAACCTCCCCCGTTGAAACAATGCTATTTATTATTTAACTAGTAACTAGTAGACCTACACGTGAAGTTCAAATGTTTTTCACTGAATTTTTGGTTTAATTTGCCAGTGGACGCGGGCTTTGCGAAGGAGTTCCACATTGAAGGATGTGCCTTTGGTATCCACAATACAATGCTTACAATACATGTATACCCTACCGAATTTCCTCCTATCTAAATCCTTAAGAGCGTCACAGAGACACGGACCAAGCAAGCAACAAACTCTGTATTATTATATAGTGGAATTCCAACGAATTTCTTGAATGAATCCTGTTTCTCAATACAATAAGGAAAACCGCAGCTATATCAAGCACAACTTTATTAGCAAGATCTGTGCTCACAACATTGCCCAGTAAAGACTGCGGTGTACCGGCAAACCATCACAGAAAATGCAAAATAAATCGTGTATCTAAAATGAAAATAACGCACGTAACTGACACCATGGAGCCTAGAGCTTCATGTGGAGACTAGATTCACGATCACATTTAGAAAAAAGATTTGGAATTAAAGTGACCTTGGATGGGTGTATCTTTCTGAAGGTTTTCTTTCATGTTTGCGGTTGAAACCTTGAGGGAATTAGATAAGATTGTGGGTCGTTGAAACTTGTTCAAGCATTTGAGACTTTGCAGAATAAATAGATATTTACGACGACAGTTCTCATTCATTTTGCTCCCTAGGATTCTGTATTCTGAATCTAATTCTATTATATAATATTACACAGTTTGTTGCTTAATTGCTTACTTGCTTGGTCTGTCTCTCTTTGACGCTCATAAGGATTTAGATAGGAGGAAATTCCACAATATAATAATACAGAGTTTGTTGCTTGCTTGGCCCGTGTCTCTGTGACGCTCTTAAGGATTTAGATAGGAGGAAATTACAGTATATAATAATACAGAGTTTGTTGTTTGCTTGGTCCGTGTCTCTGTGACGCTCTTAAGGATTTAGATAGGAGGAAATTCGGTAGGGTATACATGTATTGTAAGCATTGTATTGTGGATACCAAAGGCACATCCTTCAATGTGGAAACTCCTTCGCAAAGCCCGCGTCCACTGGCAAATCAAACGAAAAATTTAGTGAAAAACATGTGAGTTTCACGTGTGGGTCTACCAGTAAAAAATAATTTCCTCTGAACACAGCGCACAGTTTTGTACAGGATGCCCCCAAGAAATATATACATGTTTAAAAGGAGTGCTAGATGAAGTAGAGGCTCGTAGGGACGCTAGATGACGGTCGTTGACCCACAAGACTAGTCACACACAGAATGTGTTTACACTGCTCTGCAAATTTAGACAACGGTGTCTACAGGACTTGAACTCACACCTTGTACATCACTACGGGGTACACACCATCCGACAACTATGACTGTTAGCTGTTGTCTGTTGCTGCTTAACTGTTATCTGTTGCTGCTTAACTGTTATCTGTTGTTTCTTAACTGTTATCTGTTGTTGCTTAACTGTTATCTGTTGTTTCTTAACTGTTATCTGTTGCTGCTTAACTGTTATCTGTTGTTTCTTAACTGTTATCTGTTGCTGCTTAACTGTTATTTGTTGTTTCTTAACTGTTATCTGTTGCTGCTTAACTGTTATTTGTTGCTGCTTAACTGTTCTAAATTCTTGCAAATAGCTATAAAGTTAATAGCTATAAATACATAACATAACAAATGAACAGCAAATGTACTCTAATTTTCTTTCAAATTGTTGACTGCAGTATGTTTTTACAGCAACTTGAAACCATGCCCTAAGACATGTATACAAATTGTATTCAAACAATTGAAACAATATCCTTAACGTACCCTCCTAACCATAACATACTTCTTTTTATCGAGTTTTAAAACGTTTGCTATGCCCTAAAGGAGAATTTGGGGAGGGGGAAAAAAGTGGGGAAACAGGGGGTCTACTACATTACCCCCGGCAATTTTACTTAGATTTTGACCTTCATTTTTGCTCAATGTTAACTAGACGCCGGACTCCGGGTATACCGGTTCCTGGCTCCGCCTATATAAACCGGTGTGGGTTGTCCAGTGTGTTCATTGTTGTATTTAAGCTTCTGCCAGTAACGACAACCTCCGGAAATCTTAGAGATCTATCTTCCAGTAAGTGGCTCACGTTCGTGTTTATGATTTTTCATGATCTTTGCAGAAAAAGGTCTGGTAAGTTTGAACGTTGATTTTCGGGTTGGATGACTTCAATTCTTCATATATGTGGCATATATAATTCCCCAGTGGCATAAACATCGAAATTTTCAGATGCATTATTCTATTTAGAATTACCATACTAAAGCGATGAATTGCATAAGTGAGGTTAATGATAAGTTAATAAAAATCTGTTAAACATATCTTAGGAATAAAGAATATCTACCACTGACTACTTAAAAAGAGAACTATAGGCGTAGTAGTCCATATAAAGACTTATGGCTGACTTCCATCTCCAATCAAATTAACGGACGAATATCAGTGAGATTTGCCCCTCGAAAAAAGCGTCTTGACTGATATTTTTGAGAGAGAAAGTTGGTAAAAGAAATTTCTTGTGTAGTAATTTACATTGAGTAGCAGTTAGTATTCTTGAAGATTGTACTCAAGATTAAGGTTCCACAAAAACATCATTGCATGCATCAACAAGTGAGTTTTCATCTGCCGTTGGTATATTACTAAAATTTTATTGACAGTTCACTGACAAATAAGCATAATTGAATTACGTATTGAATTGTTGATTTCTATTTCAGGGATGACCCGAATTCTTGTGAGTCTCCTGACGCTGGCGCTGCTGGGGTGGTGCTATGCAGCTCCTCATGAGACGGGGGAGCTTCACACACACACCGCCGAAAACGCAGGCACACGACACACACATGAACACAATGGTGGGAAGCACACACTCGAACATGACAATCAAGACCCAGATCACACACACGACCATGCTGACGTGGAGCCTGACCAAGTGTCAGCTGGTGTTATTCGAAACACAAGGGAGTTTCCTCGACCCAGCCAACCAAGACCAGTAAATGTGGATGAAGAAGATTCGAATACCAGAAACCTGCAAACACCCAGCCAAGGAGGACAAGTAAATGAAGAGTATGGTTCAAATACCAAGGAGTTTCAGAGGCCAGGTCAAGGAGGTCAAGTAAATGAAGAGTATGGTTCAAATACCAAGGAGTTTCAGAGGCCAGGCCAAGGAGGTCAAGTAAATGAAGAGTATGGTTCAAATACCAAGGAATTTCAGAGGCCAGGCCAAGGAGGACAAGTAAATGAAGAGTATGGTTCAAATACTAAGGAGTTTCAGAGGCCAGGCCAAGGAGGACAAGAAAATGAAGAGTATGGTTCAAATACCAAGGAATTTCAGAGGCCAGGTCAGCTAGGCACAGACGACCAAGGTGAGGAAGATGAACACAACACCAAAGACTTGCCTCGGCCTGGACATAGTGGAAGTGGTGGGATTTCCAGCCAGACTGACACCAAGGATATCTCTAGACCTCCCAATTCAGGGATCCAAACTCTTCCTGCGACGATTCCTAAAGGCTTCAGACCCAGTGAGAGGAAAGAAGAAGAAGAAGAAGAAGAAGAGTCTGATGAATAAATTTATTGGTAAAGAGGCCACGTGTGTTGAGGGTTTTGGGAAAAAACTACTGAAGATTCAATCCTAGCGAGGGGGATGAAGAAATAGAAAAATGGAAGAAATTAATTTCAAGTTGAGCCGTAAAGATTTTAAAGTTACCTGTGCTTGTAGGATACTTTGTCCTTAAGCAGGGATGCTGAGTTGGGCTATTGAAAGCAAACACAACTGAAACTGCGAAAATTTACAGAAATGGAAGTACTGTCAACTTTATCGTAGAATTGTCAAACGAATGATGTTCTAAATTTCCGTTAGAGAGATATTGGAGTAAGCTATGTATTCTCTGTCCATTGAGGTAGAAATATACAGTAAACTCAAAAACAAATTAGTCATCATGTGATTTCAACACCATTTTCGGCTTACTTTGATTGATAAACTAGACCAGTAAAGTGAAGAGTTTTTAACCCACATCATGTGTCATAAGCTTGAACATAACTTACTTGGGTTTCCTAGTTAAGTTTGTACAAATCCCTTTCTGGAGCATTTAAAAAACTTAATAATACAATATGAAGCAACATAAATTTCTTGAAGTCCCCAGTAAAATCAAGTCGAAAAGTTTACCCACAGATAGCAAGAATCAGTTAAAACAATTGTACAGATACAACGCACTTGTGTTAAATTATAGAGAGACAGTTTGATAATTTACCAGTTACGGGCGGAATGGCAATTGGACTATAAACGTAAGGAAATCTATGTATAGTTATTTTTACTGACAACAATAATAATCTGATTATCATGATTTTTCTTTTCCTCAATACATAAGATGCAAGAAAATACCTCTGCTAATTGGTAGGTATGTTTATTTCCCCAAAGGTTATTGGTAAATAGTTGACGATGGTGTGTAATGAATTGGTGCAATTTATAGCATACGATATGTGAAAAAATTATTCGGTTTTCAGATAAATCAGTTTCTTAACAGTCTTCTGGAACTGATAAATTATGAGGCTCGACGATTGTATGACCGTATTAACATAAATTAGTCTGTTAGTGTCTGCACATCTGAAATAACTATCAATTTTTGTTTTAAATTATCAATTAAATGATACCTAATGTAAGCAATACTCTTGGAGAAGATTGATTGGAAATAAAAATTTAGATGTTTATATTCTACATGTAGTAAAAGTCTGTCGAAGATCATGTACGAGTACAGATACACACAGTGCTTTGTACGTCTGCCACACGAGGCTGTGTCTCTGTAGTAGTGTCATGTTATTGCAAAGCTGTCGTTGGCATTTTCAGGTTTGTTTATGCTAGACGGAGTTGGAATTTTAGCCCTCAGTTAAAAAATAAAGTTCGTTTGGCTAGTTTCTTTGACGTAAATAACTTTGATATTTAGTTAACAGAAGTACGTGGTTAAACTATATATGTTTTTCTTGTGTATATTACTATAATTATTGGTACTTTCAATCGTTTCATGTTTATTTAGTGTCTATGCACTTCTACACATCAATCATGCACTTAACTAATTGATACATAGATTAATTTGGTTATATGGAATGATTTTTTTATTTTATTTATGTCTGTGAAATACAGACTTTTCTTATTCCATATCACTCCGGCATGAGTTATTTTGTGGGGCTCGATATAGAATGTAACATGATTGTGGATACAATGAAGAAATTTCTAGAGTATGTATAGAATAAAAGACATTAACTTAAAACTGTCAGTCACCTGAATTAGAGTGTGACTACCTGCCAAGCATGATGGGCTGTTTGACAAGCTGGATTAGAGTGGGACTAC
>VCRD01008744.1:0-16686 GCA_006783055.1 Trinorchestia longiramus
GGTGGTGGTGGTGGTGGTGGTCGGTACCAGTAGGAAAGATTGAGGGAGAGTTTGGCACAGGGTGTGTATAGGGATGAAACGTAGAGGGATGCTAGGAGGGGAATAGATATGAGCGTTTTGCGCACATGTGTTGAGTGGTGGAGGTCTGTCCATGGGGTTTGTTCGTGTGGGTGATCTTTTCTACTGGACCCCGCAACCCTGTACATATGTCCTCTCTGTAACTCAACTTTGGGAGGACCCCGTGACGGTGGCGTGTTTCTGACACGCTACCTCAGCTGACAGGAGCTGTACAACGACAACATTGCGGAAAATTGCTGTGGGTCTTTTTTTTTTCAGAAAATGCCAAGTGTGAGATTTAGACAGTTCTCCACACACGCACAATGACCTAATTTTTTTCTTTATTACTCAGTTGTTTAAGAACTCTTTTATTTTGTCTGAAGACATCTTTTATGTGGATCCTTCTTTCATTTAAATTATTTTGTCATTTACAAATTTGTTTCCTATGTTGTGCGCAATAAAATAACAGCTTTATTATTTCTAATTGAAAAAAGTGTATTTATTTCATTGAATAAGAGAATCTTAAGCGAGAAAAGGAGTAGCAGTATAAAATTATTTTATTTCACTTTTATTTACTTAATTTAGTGTAACAAATATGAATGAAAAGCATGAGGCTGGTATATCAGCCAAGAAATTCTGTAAATTTCAGCTCAATGGGATGATTTCTTGAAAGTTTAATACATCTCTGTGCATCTGGCAACGCTGCAATCTGCATTCAAGATGACCTTATAAGGCTAGGCTTTATATCCATAATTTAGGATATGAACTAAAATGCTGCTTAAAAAGTACAAATATTGCCAAGAAATATACGACTATTGTTAATGCATTCATAACTTCGTACTAAACAAGCTGAAAATCATATTAATTCATGCTTAAATGATAACATCAAATATTTTTTAGGTCTGTTACTTGTTGACATTACTCGCCTGTTACTTGCTCACTATGGACTTATCTTGATTTATTCGAAATATCTGAATTCATTTATTGAGAAATAATTTTCATGACAGAAATTGAAAATTTGTCCGTAATTCTCCAACGCAAATATCGCCCTAACCGGAAAGTCATGAATCAAGTTATAAAAAAGTTATGGGGAACAGTAATCCTTCATATATCAAATATCTTCAATTTCCGATTATCTAAGGATTTTTTTTTTTGAATCTACAGACTTTTGAGTGGCCGGCAACTCCAGAAGTTTATGCGGTACCAGGCAGTGTTGCCACAGCTATGACAGTCTAAGGTCGACGTGGTTGTTTCTCCCCAAGTAATCTATCTATTTTCTTCAACTGATTCTCGCACCTCAATACAAGACGTAAGTTTTCGTTGATTCTCATGCAATATTTTAATGTAATTATTCTGTTGTGTTATGCAGACATGACTTCTTAAAATACGCTGCCTTGCGAGGCAATCAATAGAGCGCCGTGACTTGTTAGGCTGCCACAGCCCTCTTGCTAATGCTTAAAAATATACGAAAACATTAAATGAAACATGTACTCTGCATTGGTGTTACCTGATCTCAAAAATACTCATAGATTTTATACCCATTTGTATGTTTGTCGGATTCCTAAGCTGCCGTGTGTTAAGATTTAGAATATATTGGTAATTAATTCTAAATATTAACTTTATAAATATAAAAATGCTAATAAATTATCAAAGGAAAGCTAATGCATTACCTCAGAAAATCTTGGAGAATCAGTTGACAGAGGAGCTCTGTCAGTAGTTGACAGAGTAGGAGAAGGTCCGCCCATCTATGTATGGACAACTCTGACATTTGTCAAGTTAAATGTGTGTACTAAAATCAATTAACTTTATTCAGCAATAGTAAGGTAAATGTGTGTACGAAAGTCCGTGGGCTCTTTGACGTTTTCCAGCAATAGTAAGTTAAATGTGTGTATGAAAGTCCGTAGACTCTTTGACCTTTTCCAGCAATAGTAAGTTAAATGTGTGTACTAAAATCCGTAGACTTTCTGAGTTTTCCAGTATTCGTAAATTAAATGTGTGTACTATTGATAAAATCAGTTGACTTTATTCAGCAATAGTAAGTTAAACTTGTGTACTAAAGTCCGTGGACTTTGTTGACTTATCCCAGCAATAGTATGTTGAATGTGTGTACTGAATTTCTGGGACTTTATTGACTTTCCAGCAATAATAAGTTGAATATGTGTATTGAAGTCTGTTAATTTTATTCATAATAGTAACCGAACCATGTGTATTAAAATCCGTAGACTTTCGTAACCATAACATACCTATGTATTGACATCTGTAGTTTCTTTTTGTTCATTATATACTTTATTGACATCAACCACACCTCAGACTCCATGACTCCAAGCCTCAGACTCCATGACTCCAAGCCTCAGACTCCATGACTCCAAGCCTCAGACTCTATGACTCCAAGCCTCAGACTCCATGACTCCAAGCCTCAGACTCCATGACTCCAAGCCTCAGACTCCATGACTCCAAGCCTCAGACTCCATGACTCCATGACTCCAAGCCTCAGACTCTATGACTCCATGGCTGAATGACATTGATTTTGCGGCCTTCACGAAATTTAACTAACCAGCAAACCGAAGACTGACCTGGGCGATAACTTTTTACTCACTGACGCATTCACGTCTTAATTAAAAATATGATTAACAATTTTGAGTCTGCATTGGCCGTGTGTTGATGTAATGGTCACGGGGTGAGTATCCTCGCTGGCAATGCAGAAGACCAGGGTTCAAGTGCCGTGGTCGGTTTCGACGAATATCGATTGGTAAGATAGCCATCCTGCTTGCGACGTGCGGCACCAGGAGTTACGACTTTTCATCAAGGTCATCTAGCTGTCCTACGAGCCTCTACCTCAAGTTGCGCTACAGAGGACGGGAACAGTCGCTGGGAGCAGCATCACTAGTCTCGTGATGATAGCGATGTGAACTGAAAGCTTAACCCCGTATACTGTAGATTTATAGTGTACGATATATCTAAATAAAGTGAACTTATTTTTTATTTCTTCGCAAGGAAATCTATAATAATACTCTGAGTGATTTTCTACTCTAATTTTTCTCGTCTGTTTTGCCATTATTTATGAGTACTGGATCTATGCAACATTTGGTCTACTCTCTGGTTCTCATGGCGTAATCATTCAGCCATTTTGAGGAATGGAACCTTGTTGAACGAGGTTGCTAATTGGCAAAGGACAACTGCACTTTCTTGAGCTGTACCCTCCTGGCTATAAACTTATCTTTAACGTCACTCACTCAATAACATAAACATCAGTGCAGGATTGCTTTACAGTTGTCTGAACCAAGTGAGGTTTTCAAATATATTTATCTCTTGGTGTAAATTTAGGCCTAGTTTTAAAATGCTTATATGTATGTCCACAAGGTTGTTTAGGCAAGTGTTCTAAATTTCATTGGTATTTTGCGAACTAGCAATTTATACTCAAATGTTTGTCTCTGTTATTGCAACTGAAGTGAGTGTAATGCCATTTTTCTTAACAAATATTGGCTTTTAACTATAAATGACAAATTTTGAATTGGCAAATCCTCTGTAGATAGAAAATGGCCACTCTTCTGTGCACGAAATACTTTTTGAATTATACTTACAAATAACAAATTTAAATGAAACTCTATCCCGAGTTGGTATACAACTATACATGTAACAGCTGTTCTTGTCATTATTTACTACTGATGCAATTTTGGGATGAAAGTAAACTCCTATGTTGTGAATTGTTAATTGTAGTTGTGATGTTGAAGTAACACTTAAAATTTGAGTTTGGCTCGAGTAACACTCATAATTTTTACTTGCAAAAACGCTTCAGAGTTAGTGACAGGAACCTCCTCCTTCAGTTACCGGAACTTCAGACGAGTGAAAGTACGGAAACGGAATTGTTTACATCGCTCCACCAAGAGCAATTGAAAAGCTGAATCGTGTCATCTATGAACGAGTGTGATTTCGATTTATTAACATTTTATTTGAGGTAATTGTTTTTCATGGATAATTTTCAGTTCATCTTTCCTGAACAGACTTCACACGTGAAAGTAACCATCAGTCCTAAAATATTTTCACCATGTTGGATACAGGCAAGAATTAATGCAAAACACTACCAAGATTTTTTTTTTATATGAAGCCAAAAAATCATTTTTAGAGATACTAGAACCTTATTGCATTCCCCATACTGTTACAGCTTACTCCAGGTCTTCTGAACAATAAATAGGAGCAGTTTTTAGGTAGAATTATTAGCAAGTTAATAACTTTTCTATCTATATAATATGTGTATTGAAAATGTGTTTAATACACTTTAAACAGAATGTATACTATAACAAATCAATTACTTAAATTTAACATGGATTTATTCCAACGGAACAGTAGTAAGAAGTCCTAATAAATCATGAGCAATCATTCTAAAAATGCATAACAACTTTGGCAATAGTAAGTATAGTGTGCACATAGAACAGGAGGACATCCCAGAATTTTTTGCCTGTGTGCCAGACTTTTCTAAAATAAACTTTAAAAACCTCAAATAACTACTAATACAATACTGGATTAGTATTGTACAGCCTGGTAGAATACTTAAATACAGTACAGGTGCTAGTACAGTATATAAATGCTTGACTTTTGAATGTAGAAGAAACTTGTCTGTAGAGTATGGTTGATACATTATACTGTTTACAGTATATAAATGCTTGACTTTTGAATGTAGAAGAAACTTGTCTGTAGAGTATGGTTGATACATTATGAAAAAGCTTTGTTTGGACAACTTAGTTGCATGGTCATTATTAAATAATTTGTACTGTTTCAAATAATTTTCTGAAACTTTTCAATATGAATGTGTACTTAAAAATGTAAGTGTATAAGAAAAGTTTCCTGTAGTGTTAAATTGAAGCTAGAATTTATACCACTCTTTGCAGTTTTTAGAAGTCCTGAAGAGAAAGGCTTTTTTTTATGCTTTTGCATCCAATTTTAATTGATTAAGTAATACAAGGTGCAGCAACATAACTTCCTTTTTTCTGAGCACTTTGCTTTGAAAAAAGGAAGTTAGGTTGCTGCACCCCATATATGTCAATGTTCTTGCTAGTCTATGGAGTATGGAAAAGCAGTAATAAAATATTTTAGTTGTATCTAATTAATTGTAACTATTTATTGATATTCACAAATATTCTCAGACAAAAACTATATTGTTTCTTATTTTAAAAGGAAGAAAAAATTAATGCAAATTTGTAACTTGTTTGTCATGGATAACCATTTTTTCTGCATACGAATATCATTAGAAATCTTTCTGATATAATCGTGTACAGTTTTTCTTGTGATATTTATTTAATTCAATAGTTCTTCACACTTAAGATATATTAACCTTTGTAAGTATATATTCAAAAATGAATTTATGTTAAAAACAAACACCAGAACCCCCAGGACCCCCAGAACCACCATTTTTGACCCTCAGAATTGTAGTGAAATAAGTCAGCATTCTGGTGCTGTCATCCAGAAATGCTACATCGAGCGTGATTTTATGAGGCATGTAACTCGAGTTCATTGAAACAATTCAATTATTTCCTACCACAAATTTTTTAAGCCGAGATCAACTTATTCAGAGCAGCATAAAGTTCACTTTAGGATTCCTGTTGTAACTGAGATTGTCTGGGAAAAATAAATTAGGAATATCAAAGCCTTTACTTTCTGGATTGCTTCCACTGTAGCCAAGCAGTTAGTGATCCATCCTTGTGCTACCAGGTCCGGGATTTTGAGCATACAAATCCCTATGCAGCCATCAACCTTTTTCTGTTTGTGATGCAAGGACCTGGTAGGCTGACAGACTGACTATTTCTTTAAAACTTCTAAATCATTTAAATGTGTTTCTACAAGCCTCTACCTTAAGTCACAATATGGATGGGAACATCTGAAAATGATCATGTTTTCAGTTGTCAGCATGAAGATTTTAAGAACCCTATTATATATATCATACATACTGAATGGAATAAAAAAAATTTTCTTGCCTGTGACTACTGACAATCCATCATGATAGTGTCAGGGATGATTAAATGATATGTTGAAGGTAAATTTTTTTAAAGATGCATATGAATGTTAGTGCATTATTAGTTGTAGAAAGTTGCTTTTTATTCTTTTTGCATGAGTGATGAAAGGTCTCCTCAATTTTCTTGATGTTCTGACCAAAATATTTTGGTTCTTTTTAATGCTTAATCCTTCATCATCCAAATGAAACTTGACATCCTAAGGAAAAGTGTACTAAAAACGAATGGGATAATTAAATGTTCACCTTCCGAATGGACCCTGATATCCTTGTGGAAAAAGTGTCCCAAATCAAAAGCAAAGGGAGTTATCAAGCCAGCACAGCACTCAACAGTTACATAACTCTAAGAACATGTTTTGGTTCTGCTTGTTTAGATGCTGCTGGCAATACAATCAGCTAATAAACAAAGTGTGTTTGTGGTGTATTTCTCTCTTTGGGGAAAAACATGATCTGTATAGGGTTAAGGTGTATTATAATTTTAGACTTATAGGTTTCAATTACTGCCACTTCATTATAGTGGCAGTGCTAAAATTAACACACACACTCATGTTCTGTTGCTGTCCTTCATGCCTGACTGGTATAAGAGAATGAGTGTGAGTGATAATTTTAGTGGTGCCACTATAATAGAGAGGTATTAATCAAGACCTACTAGTCAAGCATCATAATAAAGAGGCATCAATTGAGGCTTATGAGTTAAGTATCATAAATAAGAGGTATTAATCAAGACCTATAAGTTTAGCAGTGCCGCTCTAATAAAAAGCTATTAATCAAGACCTTCAATTTTATCAGTGTCACCATAGTAAAAAGGTGTTAATCAAGACCTCTAATTGTATTAGTGCCACTATGATAAAGAGATATTAATCAAGACCTTTAATTTTATCCATGCCACCATAATAAAGAGATTTTATTCAAGACCTTTTATTTTAGCTGTGTCACTGTAATATAGAATTATTTATCAAAACCTTTGTGTGCAGATCATGAAGGTGGCCAAGTGTCCGAGTGAGGAGCTCTCCCTCACCAACTGCGTCATTGTCAATGAAGCAGATTTCAACAAGAAAGTCAAGTGAGTGCATCATATACCTTAACTCATTAATGCACAGCATCCCAAAAATGGAAGCAGAAAATGTTAGTACAGTGAAGTAATTTAAAAGTCTAAAAGCTTTCTCCCATGTTAAAGTTAATCTTTCTCTTCTAGGGCAATCTCTAAAATTACAGACAGTGTTTACACTTTTAATTTATTTCACAATATCAACTTTTTTGCATCCATTTTCTTGGATGCAATGTATAACATTTACCTACACAATAGAGCTGCTCATTTCATTTTCATAATTCAAAGCAATTGAAGTTAGAGCAAAGTAGGAAGTAAAGAGAGCCATTAGTTTCCAGTTTGAGTTTCTTGTGTTAGTTCTTTTTGGCAGCATCAAATGTTATGACAGTGAAAAAATGACTAAAATTATTCCATTTCATTTGCTAGTAATGAATTGAATTGATTTGCTAGTATTAAATAATTTAAAGTTTTAATAGATATTTAATTTGATGTGTTAAAATTAGAATTGTAAGATCCAAACATGTAGACCCATTTTTCAATAGCTTACTGCTATGTACTGAGTTCTATGGTCTGTAGAAATTTGTTTTTAATTACTTGCAAATAATTATTGATATTCGTTTGGTTTGTATGTTCACTTACTTCTCAGGTGTAATAGCCTTCTTGGTCAGGATAATTCACTTGTGAGAATTCTTAATTGTTCGTTGAAATTCGTGGATTGGAAAGACTCGAATATTTATTAAATTCAGTGGCTTTCAGATATTTGTTAACTCCATTGACTTACAGATACATGCTGTATTCACTGGTTCTAACATGCAGATATTTATTGATTTCAATGTTTTGCATATGTTGACTCCATTAACTTGACATTTACTGAGTCCAATGTTTTGCAGATGTTGCTTCCATTGAGGTGTAGGCATTTACTAACGCCAATGTTTTGCAGAGGTTTCCTCCATTGACTTGTAGACATTCACTGACTCTGGCATGCTGCAGGTATGTGCGAATTACCACGCCAGAGGGCAGGGTCTTTCTGTACACAATCCTACATGCTGGGGGCATCAAGCCGGGCTGTGTGGGCTTCAATGTCATCCAGCGCAAAGAAATCCTTGTTGAGCTCGACCAGGAGGTGAGTTTCTGGACTCTGTTGATACATTGTGTCTTCTACTTGGCAGTATGTAGAAAACACTGTCAGGACCCATTTCTTTTTATTTAAGTTGCTCTGTAGAATATATACTGCCTGCACCCAATTCTTTTTATTAAAGTAACTCTACAATACATACTGCCTACACCCAATTCTTTTTATCAAAGTAACTCTCTAGAATACATACTGCCTGCACCCAATTTTTTTATCAAATTCCTCTGTAGAATACGTACTGCCAAGTCCTAATTCTTTTTGATAAAATTACTCGGTACATACTGCCAAGACCTAATTTTTTTTGGTAAAATTTCTCTATAAAATAGATACTACTGAGAATCAATTCTTTTTGTCAAGATTAATCTATGGGAAATGTACTGTCAAGACTTTGTTTTTAGCAAAGTTGCTCTATAGAACAAATAAATACTAAAAAATTGAGTGTGTGACGTATATACAATAGAATGATACATAACAAAGCTATTAGTGTTAATACAAAGGAATTTGATGTTTCATATAGGCATCTACACTATGACCTTTTCTGGAAGGTAAATATGGAACACATATAGGAAGTAAGTCTTTTGTAATAGCTGTTACTAAATACATTGAGCAATCCTCCTATCCAGGTGTAGCAGTCTCCTAGGGTTCTATTGTATAAATATATTTTGTAGTCGTTTTCTCAGATTAAATTATATCAATAATTCATACCTTGTACCCAGATTTATAAAATATGAAGCTCATTCGTAATCAAATATATAATTATTTATTTTTGTTTGTCATATCTTCAAACATTTGGTATTCTCTAAATTATTTCAATATTTTGAATGCTGTGTAGGTGTATTAGATACAGAGACAACTGAGATTTGTTCATTTCTGAGAGACTTCTGCTCTTCTCATGCTAAGGCCATAGTTTAAATTTGAAGGAAAAGGGGCTATTTTCATCCGTGTAAAATGTCATTAGAAAGATGAATACTGATTTACGGCACTAACATTCTGAATGGAATCGTAATATAAATATCATCTTTATGTTCCAATATCATCGTGCATTATGTTTATTTTAGCTTATGTAACTTGAAATTTTCTACTTAAACCTCACACAGGTTCTTGTCTCAAATTAAAATGGACCCATTCTTTCCAGACCTCTCATACATGAATTATCCCAGATTCGAGTGGACCCATTCTTTCCAGACCTCACACACTTGAATTGTCGCAGATTCGAGTGGACCCATTCTTTTCAGACCTCACACACTTGAATTGTCGCAGATTCGAGTGGAACCGTTCAACCCGGATTCACAGCAGCAGCTGATTGGGACGCTGGTGCTGGAGGCAGAGTTCCTACAGAAGAAGAGCACCACCAATGAGCCCTACAACACCGACCAGATGGCAGTCAACTTCCAGGAGCAGTTCCCGAGGCACCTCTACCACCTCGGACAACCCCTCGTATTCAAGTTCCAAGACAAGAAGACGCTCTCTCTCAAGGTCAAGGAGATGGAAGGTTCGTTCCATCATTATAACATAAAATACAGTGGACTTTCCAGCAGATTTTAAAAGGTTAAGTCTTTTTAAGGATTAGCTTGTAAACTTAGGAATGGAATTTTTCGATTGACCCGATATGTGAAAGCATGGGGTGATTGACTCCTTATTTACTTGGTTTCCTTCTATTTCTGTTGACTCATGTACTTCTGCAATGAACATAATCCGAGCTCTCCCTCTGATCCACAACTAATTTATCTAACTTTAAGTGTCTCTTTTCTGTTGGAATTTTTATAGTATTTTTACCATTTATTTATTTATTTATTTATTTATTTATTTATTTATTTATTTATAAACCATTTATATCTTATCAACTAAAACACAGATTTGGATTCCTCGTTGTTCACTTGCTTTCCTCATATTTGTGTTGACTGGCTCAAGACTGCTCAAGGAAACGTACTCTCAAACCCTCCCTCTCGTACACTATCAATTTATCTGACTAAGTGTCTTTCAGTTTGTGTACAATTGTGAGTTGATTTGCAGCGGCTGACATGGAGGCAGTTGCAAGTGGAAAGAAAACTGAACCTCGGAAGCTGGACTTCGGTGTCTTAAATCCAAATTCGTCCATCATCTTCGAAAAGGCGGACGGTTCTGCACTCTTCCTCACTGGCAAAGCCAAGGTGCGGACTCCTGAATACTGTGTGCAAAGTTCGAGTAAAAGATTCACATTTATTTGAATATCATGTGAAACTCGTTAACATTTGGTGAGCAAGATGTGGATACATAGGGTAACAAATTCAACAACCAATGCTGCCCCTCATCGTTGAGCTCCGTAAACTTAGCCAACAATGGGATATAACCACATCCTGTGCAACATATTTGGCAGGATCATGAGAGATCGCTGGGCTTCCTGGAGTTGCTATATCTTACGGATGGTTTTCGAGCTCATATACCATGATGTGTATGGTAACTTGCTATGGGTTCATAGATTGATTCACATTAACCCTAGAATGGTAGCCCTCTATTTCAGAAACGTGGTAACTAGAAAGAAAATGACCTCAGGTTACCGTTCTAGGGTTAACGAAGCTTCACATTAAGTTGGCTTCACGATGAGGCTGCTTCACATTGGGACTGTATCATTAAGGCCGTCACGTTAAAGCTGCTCCACGTTCACTTATATTCATATTAACTCTAATCTACGTAAATTATGTTCCACAAAACCTGTATTCTACATTAACTGTTATCCATATTCACTATGCTCTACATTAACTATGCTCCACATTAATTATGCTCCACTTAATTATGCTCCACATTGACTATGCTCCACATTAACTATGCTCCACATTACAGGCAAGGCAGTCACACACGAGCCTGTTTGCAGCTGACTGGGACTTCCAGAAGATGGGCATTGGTGGCCTGGACGAGCAGTTCGTGCAGATCCTGAGAAGAGCGTTCGCATCACGCGTCTTTCCTCCTGAGGTGGTCGACCAGATGGGCGTGAAGCACGTCAAGGGCATCCTGCTGTACGGACCTCCTGGTCAGCTCTATGTTGTGTCTTGTCGTGGTGGTGTTGGAGGGTGTACAAGCTCTGTGTTGTGTCCTGTCATGGTGGTGGTGTTGAAGGGTGTACAAGCTCTGTGTTGTGTCCTGTCGTGGTGGTGGTATTGGAAGGTATGCAAGTGTGTTGTGTCCTGTGGTGGTGGTGGTGTTGGAGGGCATACGAGCTCTGTGTTGTGTCCGGTGGTGGTGTTGTTGGAGGGTATATAAGCTCTGTGTTGTGGGTGGTGGTGGTGGTGGTAGTTGAGGGCATACAAGCTCTGTGTTGTGTCCTGTGGTGGTGGTGGTGTTGGAGGGTATATAAGCTCTGTGTTGTGTCCTGTAGTGGTGTTGTTGGAGGGTGTACAAGCTCTGTGTTGTGAGGCTAGAGTGTACAGGCTGTGTGTTGTGCATGGTATACAATGTGTCTTTTGCAGGGTATACAACCTGTGTTGTTCGAAGTATACAGACTGTGTTGTACAGAGTATACAGACTGTGTTGTGTAAGGTATACTGGCTGTGTGTTGTGTAAGATATACTGGCTGTGTGTTGTGTAGAGTATACTGGCTGTGTGTTGTGTAGAGTATACAGGCTCTTGTAATCATATCTGCTCCAAGTCGTCGTATATGTAGAAATTTGAGTTCTGTCGTCTTGTTGTTTAGGTGGGCTATTCTCTCATGGGCTTATTCACCATGTCTTCAAAGTACTCATCTTTTCTCCAGCATACTCATCATGTTCACACTAAAATCTGTCTGAAAGGCCGAGTTAAAATTTAAAAGGCTTCCTAGTCCCTTGCGATTGCCCTCTGTATTAGTGCTAATCCAGTGTTTTTGTTGAATTTAAATTGCCTTGCATTTATAGATACTGTGTTAATGGAACTGTATTAGAGCTATACAATTACAGTGGGTGGACAAACACTAATTTTATGCCAGCAATCTTGGCGACCATTTAAGGCATTTATTACGTGCTTTAATTTTAACTGCAACAATGAAATTAAAATAGTTCATGTGACCCCATGTACCATACCTTTGTTTAACAAACACAACTGCAATGGATTTCGGAAACAACAGACAGGATCCACAATGGATTTTTATTTTTCAGTTTTTTTCAGGGAAAAGTAATTCATTATTTGTCGTCGGTAATTGCGGATAATAACGGACGGAGGGCCCTTCTCTTTTAGTCCCTTTCTTTTAGTCCTTCTCTTTTAGTCCCTCGAATCGAGGGATGAATTTATATGTGTATGTAAGATTTAGCTCAAATTTATTCTTCTAGTCGAAAAATTCCTATTAGAATGTTAGTGCCGTGAATCAGTATTCATCTCTCTTTATATTGATGAAATATTGCCACTGCATGTCTTCAAAAGAATTAATCGCAGAGATTTGTGTGGCTCAGTCCTACAATAGTACTAACATTTCTTCAAAATTTCCATGAATTCATTGGATACATTTTTCAAAGCAAAATTAATTTCTAATTGAATGCTTTTCCTTACCTTCATCTATCGTAAAACTTGAATCACAGTATCCAAATTTCTTTAAAAAAATCACATTGATAATATTCATTGATCCTGAATCTTTATTAGGAATGAAATGATTTTGTCCCAATTACATTTTAAAAAATTGCGTTCAAAACATTCATTGGATTTTTCCAACCGACAGGAACGGGCAAAACCCTCATGGCTCGTCAGATAGGCAAGATGCTTAACGCTCGTGAACCCAAAATTGTAAATGGTCCAGAAATTCTTGACAAATATGTTGGTGAATCAGAGGCAAACGTCCGTCGTCTCTTTGCTGAGGCAGAGGAAGAAGAAAAACGGATGGGTCCGAATTCTGGCTTGCACATCATCATTTTCGACGAAATCGATGCCATTTGCAAACAACGAGGATCTGTAGCTGGTAACACAGGAGTCAACGACACTGTGGTTAACCAGCTGCTCTCGAAAATCGACGGCGTTGAGCAGTTGAACAACATCCTCGTGATAGGCATGACGAATCGCAAAGACATGATGGACGAAGCTCTCATACGACCGGGCAGGTTAGAGATCCAGGTTGAAATTTCTCTACCCAATGAAAAGGGCCGCTACGACATCCTCAAAATCAAGACCCACAAAATGGCCAAACATGGAAAGCTGGAACACGACGTCGACCTCAATGAACTTGCTGCCCTCACTAAAAATTTCTCCGGCGCCGAATTGGAGGGTCTTGTGAAAGCAGCCTCATCTTCGGCTCTCAAGCGCTACATCCACTTGGGGAACCAGATCAAGGTGGACCCAGACGCTATTGACAAACTCAAGGTGAGAGACTTTGTGGCTACCATGCAAGTTATGTTGCTTTGTGGCTACCATGCAAGTTATGTTGCTTTGTGGCTACCATGCAAGTTATGTTGCTTTGTGGCTACCATGCAAGTTATGTTGCTTTGTGGCTACCATGCAAGTTCTGTTGCTTTGTGGCTACCATGCAAGTTCTGTTGCTTTGTGGCTACCATGCAAGTTATGTTGCTTTGTGGCTACCATGCAAGTTATGTTACTTTGTGGCTACCATGCAAGTTATGTTACTTTGTGGCTACCATTGAACGAAAGGATTTATTTATAAGGCTATTTGGGTAACCTCAAGCTGCATTCTGACGTCATCAAGTTACCCGAGGTCTTGTTAAATACTTCTCTGATGTAGAGACCATTCGAGGTACAGATATGTTACTATAGGTAGAGTTGTGCATATTCTAGATAAAATTGTTCATAAGTACATTGGAAGCTTCCGTGCTATAGTTATTTTATGCAAACTAGGGTTACAACTTTTGAAGCTAGGGTACAATATACCTTCTTTTGTCTCGTATCTGAACTTTTAGAGGGATTATTCTGTGCTACTTTCATCAACGATGATAATTGACTCGAGGACGATTGCAGCTCTCTTTGTGCATGATGACCTGCCATACCAGCACTATGACCTGCCATACCAACACTATGACCTGCCATACCAACACTATGACCTGCCATACCAACACTATGACCTGCCATACCAACACTATGACCTGCCATACCAACACTATGACCTGCCATACCAACACTANCGCTATGACCTGCCATACCAGCACTATGACCTGCCATACCAACACTATGACCTGCCATACCAACACTATGACCTGCCATACCAACACTATGACCTGCCATACCAACACTGTGACCTGCCATGCTAACCTTGCAGGTGACTCGAGCGGATTTCATCTACTCACTGGAGAACGATGTCAAGCCTTCCCTGGGAACAAGTGATGAGGCCCTGGACAAGTTCATAGAGCGAGGCATCATCAGTTGGGGTCACACCAAGGACCTGCTGGAGCGAGGCCTCATGTTCGTCAAGCAGGCCAGGTGAGTGGGGCTTCATGTTCATCAAGCAGGCCTGGTGAGTGGGGCTTCATGTTCATCAAGCAGGCCTGGTGAGTGGGGCGTCATGTTCGTCAAGCAGGCCTGGTGAGTGGGGCCTCACGTTTGTGTAGTAGGCCAGATGAGGCCTACACCAACATATTCAAGTGTAACACGTACCCTCACCATCAAGTATAACACGTACCCTCACCATCAGGTGTAACACGTACCCTCACCATCAGGTGTAACCTGTACTGTCACCTTGCAGGTCGCCTGAGACCAGTAACAGGCTCTGTCTCCTGCTGGAGGGCGCCCCTACTGCAGGCACCTCAGCCCTGGCTGCCTACCTTGCAAAGAACAGCGACTTCCCCTTCGTGAAGGTCATCACTTCCAGGGAGATGGTGGGCTTCACGGAGAGCTCCAAATGTCTCCGTATTAATAAGGTATGCCGTGTTCTTTGAACTGGTGTACACCGTGTAATTGTGCAGGTGTACACCGTGTAATTGTGCAGGTGTACACCGTGTAATTGTGCAGGTGTACACCGTGTAATTGTGCAGGTGTACACCGTGTAATTGTGCAGGTGTACACCGTGTAATTGTGCAGGTGTACACCGTGTAATTGTGCAGGTGTACACCGTGTTGATTGTACTTGTGTGCACCGTGTAATTGTGCAGGTGTACTCCATGTTCATTGTGCAAGTGTACACCTTATTAATTGTGCTTGTGTGCACTGTTTGATTGTGCTAGTGTACACCGTGTTAATTCACAAGTTTTTGCTGCGTTAACTTAAGAGTTATCAGGGTATTAATTTTGTTTGTAAGACCCTGTACCTTTTGTGTCTCGAACATGTCGCCAGTTTGCTCCATGTGTTTGCAGAGCATTACTGTGCGCTTGTAATTTAGAAAAGAACAGAGGTTCATGAAATAGATTTGTTTACGTTCAGTTCTTGTTAAAATTTACTTGTAATTTTCAATCATTGAGTCTTCCATAGCAGATCAGATTCACCCGCTGCTTTGAAAGCCTCTACCTGTGTAGGATGCAATTAAGACATTGACTGCGACTCCCAAATTAGTTTTTATGCATAACAAAGGTCCTGTGTACCACGTATATGGTACACATCGCGGTCAAAGTGTTAATTATCATTGGTTCGTGACGCTGAGACGTTCTTCTTTCACTTTATCTTGCTACATAAATAGATTTTTACCTACAATGCTTCGAGTGTCATGGTGTTCTATCGGGTAATGCACACAACACTAGGAGGTAAATAAAAAACCACGAGACATTCACGCATATAAATTATCCAACTGATGCATTATTGTAGTGAATGCAGTGTGAGCTAGCTGTGCACTACAGTTTGTTCATGCAGGATAGTTGTCTACGAATTAACTTGTGGCTCCTCTGCGTTACTGAGACGTGTTTCTATTTTATAGTGAGAAATGATTTCCATCCAATATCGGATTACTGCTTAAAATTATCTAAAAATTTGCGTTTAGATTTATTTTGAATGACCAGACCTTGGCAGTGATTGTGCTAATACTGTTTTAAAGCTGCTATTTAAGTTCTCTCACGTGGCTTCATAAATATGACAGAGTTGTGGTGAAGACTATTCTAAGTTTTTTATTTGTTTGCCAACAGCTCTACTGTGTGAAGTTATTTTCTTAAATGTGTAACCTTAACCCAAATTACTTTCTATTTTCCATTGTGTGCCCCACAAGGGTTTCTTTATCTTGTGAGGCTAATGTGTCTCACTGACACCAAACTAAAAACAACTCAACTACGCAAAACATTTGTCTGTTATTTAATTTCTTGAACAGCGTCTCACATTTCTGTCTGCTGCAGATCTTCGATGACGCCTACCGTTCTGAACTGAGTTGCATCTTCCTGAACGACCTTGAGCAACTCATGGGATATTCACCCATTGGGCCCCGCTACCAGTCTCTGGTGCTGGATGCCATGTATTCTCTCTTGTCGTCCTCACCACCCAAGGTGAGGAATTTGGTACCTCATCACCCTTACCTTGATCACCCTTACCTTGATCACCCTTACCTTGATCACCCTTACCTTGATCACCCTTACCTTGATCACCCTTA
>VCRD01008747.1:0-11539 GCA_006783055.1 Trinorchestia longiramus
TGCAGTAGTGAGCAAGAGCAGCAGTACATGAGGCAGCGCAGTAGCAAGGTCAGAGGAAGTAGTGAAAGTGTATCAAGAGGCACTAGGCAGGACTTGGCCCTGTGTGTGACGAGCTTCAGTGTCCACGCTGACGGACGGACAACCTCAGAAAAAAATAAACAGAGAGGAAGCGGTCTACCGCACTGGTAGCATCGAGGGTCATGCTCCGTGGCTCAGTGTTTACAAGAGTAAATGTTTAGTGGGGTGTGTGGCGAGTTTTCTTCATTCTGAGATTAGCGATGCAGTCCTCAAAAGTTTTATAAATAGTTTACCAAGTAGAAGCGCAGTTTACATTCTGCAATTGCGAAGTCGCTGCCTTCTTCGTAACATGCAACAGCAGTATAGAACACCATCATATTGCATGAGCAATATCGCATTACAACAGTAGTATCGGACTATATTTTTTTCCATGGCAAACCCTCAATATTGGTGCAATGAGATGAGTGGGGATTGTAACACACTGAATAATACAAGTCATATTCGTAGAGAATCTTGAGCCGAATGCAGGCCGGTCAGCGTAGGTGATGATGATTTACGTAAATGAACTAGCGAAGCTACAACTGTGAGTTGTAACTGCATCAACATTCAGAAGTTCTCCGGTACATTAGCCGAACTTAATTTGATGTATGTACCTAAATTAAGTATAAAAAATCTCAAATCCGCAAGAGTAGGGTTACATGACAAATAAGAATTTCTTAACATCCAAGTATTGTTTAGAAGCGCACCGGGAACCTCAGCAAGCATGGAACTCAACGTGACTAAAAACTAAAAATGCGAAGTGTCTTAATAACTTTAATACAACAGTCTGAATCCTTTCAAGGCTAATTGGATAAAGAAAAGGAAAACTCGGAAACCTTTAGATGCAATGTACTCATTCGTATAAATTCGAGACTATGTTACACGTTGAGATCATCCATTATAACGTAGCAGCAACAATGGAGGTAGATAGAGGGAATATCGCAGTTGCATACAATACGTAATAAAAGAGAATGCATAATTAATAGCTTCCATTGAAATGAACAAATAATGAGGGCATGACCAAGACATCAATCGTAAAGCGATAATAACAAAGTAGTACCGCGTAGTTCAACACTGGATTGTAGTAGAAGGCCTGATTGTATTATACTTCATGGTGAAAAGCCTCGGTTTCTGTAGGCAATGTGTCGAATGAGCAATGCGTTAACTCAATATTTATACATGCAGACTTCAAATTTCTTAACAGTACATATACTGTAAATAGAACGAAGAAAAAAGTCAATAAGGTATTTGAAAATGTAGTGACACGCGATACTGCGCGCGGAAGTGATTTCAAATGCTACAAAAATAAACCGAGAACAAGTGCAGGCACAATTGGTGGCAGAAGGATGAAGCAAGGCTTACAGCAAGCATGAGCCCTGGTTATGAACACTCCTATAAGCAGAAGGCGAGGCTCACACGCATTCAAATATCAAGGCCGTGTACCAGTCATAAAGCACAATCTAGAAGTCATCAACCTTTTCTGGTTTGATCACCGGGTCACACAAGGGACACCTGAGTCACTTTGATTTAATTTAACCTTCTTCGCCAACTAGCACTACACGCTTAATATACTAGCGTTCAAACCGAAATTGTAAATCATCCCACACGAAGCTGTAACGATTGAGTGTTACACAGACGTGAGCAGAAGCGATAACCTTCATGGTTGAGTGACAGAACTTGGAACTGTAATCTAGATTTGTTCATGCGAGGCTATGACGCTTAAGTGTGAGTTTATACCTCACAGCAGCTGAAGTCATCGCTGCCGTTTGAGAGCAATTTATGCATATCGAAGTTATACGCTATAACGTGTAATTATTTTGATATATATGAAATGAACAAAAAATTCGAATGTGAAGCATACATGACTTGAGGGACAAAAATTCGACAGCGAAACTCTCCGGGTCAGTGCTAGTCTCTCTGCTAACCTGAACAAATACTATAGCCTGTGGTTAGGGGTTTACTTGCATGCTGTCCCGCACGTCTTACTTATGTAACAATGATGAAAATTTGAGCTAATTATGTTATGCATCCGACACATAGAAATGTTCAAAGAATGTAACTGAAACAGAATTCTAACATGCGCTACTTGCACTATTAAATGCCAAATTTCTAAGCATTTACACTATATTCGGCTTTTTCATAAACTATTCATTTTAACAAATTTCAGACCAACCCGATTTATTGGAACACATCTATGGATAAAACAACATGGTTTCGTTGAGAAGTACAATTTCTATATTGTGCATGGACTTGAATGTCTTTCACTCTCTTCGTTAAAAACAAACACAGATGACATCACTGACTGCACAGACAGAAAACAAGAAGAAAGTCGTTTCAATACACAGGAAGAATTTTTCTCGCGTATTTCATCATGTAATGAAATACAGCGCGTATTAGCTCAATACTCCATCAGGATGGTATCAGGCAGCAGTATTGACCAACA
The DNA here is from genome assembly GCA_006783055.1 of Trinorchestia longiramus. Classification (NCBI taxonomy): domain Eukaryota; kingdom Metazoa; phylum Arthropoda; class Malacostraca; order Amphipoda; family Talitridae; genus Trinorchestia; species Trinorchestia longiramus. The sequence continues at coordinate 2,501 of VCRD01008747.1, forward strand.
TAAACAGCCTTCATTCATACGTAAAACTCTGAATATAGTTTTGGCATCTGCATCGACTCTTCCTTTCTTCATTCTAGAAGAAATGTAAAGGAATGTAAGCATCAAACCATTTTGACGCAACTTTGCACGGATATCAGTTCAAAACAGTGCATCAGTTTGGGCCTATATTTTGCAACATGAACATCACAGTTAAATCCCCAAAGAGAAAAACAGTGGAGAGGCAATGCAAGACAGACTGCTTTCTAGTTCACACTTCCTATTCAGTTGAAGGCAACTCGTCATTCCGAATGTCGATCAACAAGAACTCAAAACCATCATCTCCTTGCAAAGAAGCATTCTTTGGTTCATGAGCTGCCATCAAAACTTAAATCGAATTCAGACTTCACACGAGCATGAGTTCACAGAGCATAGTGCTTCAACTTGGAGAATGTAAGAAAAATTTGTGAAACATCACTTCTACCATTTCGAGTCCCTAAACTGAAACCAAGAACTGAATGCTTTAAGCAATGAATAACAGCAATCTTAAGCTGATACGAAAAGCGAAACATTTCGGAGTTTAAAATAATAGAATAACTCGTTTTTCCGAGGGGAAAGAGCATAACGAAAAAGTACACTCGAGTTGAAAGGTGGTCGTGTTAGCGCTGGAATTGCTGCACGGAATATTCCCGATACTCAAACGTCGTTACCTGAAAAATAGTGGCTTTTTGAATAGTGGCTGGGCCAAAGAACTAATACAGTTTCGGAATTCACGTTCCACCGAATTTTTTTCAAAACTTTCGTCGAGGAAAATGGGAGCGATAACACATAGCGAGTTAGAAAAACAACGAACAATATAACTAGAAGGAACTTCACCATTAGACTCGGCATAACGAATAATTCACACATTATTTACATTATCAATCTTTTGAAGAGTAAAATCCCAAATACTATACATTTCATTAGTGTCTTCCAAAGTGTAATTTGCAACATCTATTAGTTTACACAACCAATAAACGTACACCTCGAACACAAGAATCATGTTCTTTCAAATTTCATTTAATTTCATCAAATCGCCGCATGCTGCAGCCAGCAGACGAAGGTCGGTGAGACAATTAGTGAAGTTCGTTGCTGCGCGGCACATCAACGCCTGTACTGACGTTTAATTCACTGATCGAATTTGTCCCATTTTATTCAAATAAAACGGTAACTTACCAAACGCCTGCATAGTTCGCAGCTCTGACCTACATGCGCTGTCGGTGTAACCACTCAACAAAATGAAAACAAAACACGCAAAAACGAGGCAAATTAGAGTTCGTTTCGAAGCGTACATCAAGGTCTTGTATGAAAGCAACGCTGAACTCAACTTGGCTTTGAAGTTGAAAAGGTGACTAGTGAGAGTGAGGCATGCGAAAAACATCGAGAGCAAATCTTGCGTCCATCCCTGTAGCGGCCGTTATAGCTCCGAACTTTGAGTTCTATTGAATGCTTTGAGCCAAAGTAGAACACACGAGAAAAACTTCGTTGAGGCGACTAATGATCGTTGAGGCATGAAAAGTGTAACTGGGATTCATTTCAATTACAATAAATATTCATTTTTCAAACGAAAGGGATGCAACATACGAACTTAAGCAGTGCATATGCATTGTACAAAATTTAATAATAAAAGCGTTAGGTATTCAATGCTTTAATGAACAGCCTTATCCATCCCCTAAACTGCAGCGACTGATCTTGCACTCAATTCATTGTAGATCAGATAAATTAGTGGCAGTACCACGTACCGGAGTCCTGGCATGTATCGTTTTGTTAGAAGGAATACTATTTTTCTAGATAATACAAGAAACTCCATCAAAAATTCAAATGAACGCATTTCATTGAAATCACGCAAATGCTGAAAAAGCTCTGATTGCTTTCTCTCTTGCTGTGAACAACATGCAGCCTGATTTTGTATTAGTGTGCCTTGAGCAACCATGCTATCTCCTTTCATATTGCAATAATTAAATAACGAATAATGAGAGTACATCACGATTCGCAATTTACGTTAACAAAAGCAAACGAGGCATGGTAATCATTCTGTGAAATACGGCAGAGTGTTAGTTTGAATAGAGACACGACAGGGATAAGACTGATATTTTCACGTGATACATCACCACTGGAATGATGAGTTCAATGTACGTAAGACAGTTTGTCAATTCTTTACACGAGGCTCGGCAGATCAGAAAGAAACTGAAAGCTGACGGAGATGTCAAAATTAACGGCACTTCAAAGCAACCGTTTCAAAGAACCAAGTTATATATTCGTCATGAAAACATTTACTGCATGAAATGTTTAATTCACAAGTAACATAGTCGCGAACAATTTTGAAAGTTACTAAGAATTAATTTTATGCAAGAGGTACGCTTTTTAAACGGAAACAAAATAGGTTCATCTCCCTCGTACATAAGAAATCAGTGTAAGATGTTCAACAGAGTAAGTTTCGAAATATAGCTTACAAGGTAAAATGAAATAAAACGTATAATGAAATCTGTGATCGTACAAACTCATCGGTGACACTAAAGAAATAAAGTCCGACGTCATTTCTCTAATATAACAGAAGACAACAAGAATGCTTCCCTCATACCTGAACATTTTACGGAAAGGACCTACTTTTCTGAATGAATCGCAAATATTTTCGTTTCCGAGAGTGAAAAAAATTTAACCAGGAAACTCTCTATCGATAAATACGCGTGTCAGAGACCTATGAAAGTCTCTATGAACGCGTCTCCACCTATGAAAGTTCATTAGCTTTATTTTATTGAAACTTAAGGACAGGTACAACCCGAGGACTGAATTAATCTTTCATTTGACATCAGTAGTTTTCTCCCACCTAATTTTTTTTATGATGTAAGAGCGGGTTTGCTAGTACTGAAATAACCTCAAGTTTTAAACACTGCAAAGCAGCTCAACATCAACAGTTCAAAAAATATCAATACAAGTAAAACTATTAAATGAGGGACCTTTTCCGCAATGAGTATTGGTTCAAGCAGTGCAATATTTGAAGAGAACACGTACCCCACGAAGGTCGTAACCTCAATTTCCAATGCATTTCGGAGGCCAGAAGAAGACATTGGAACGTCTCACTAGAATTTATCTTTCTACTAGAGCTGCATCATCGTTTGCCGACGCCTCAGAAATACTTGAAGATCAATACTCACCGAGCGAGAATACTTTTATTAGCTCACCATAAAAGCTTGAGGTAAAATAACAGGATACAGGAAGGACAAGAGAATTTCTGCCTCGCTAAGATGAGGTTCAGCTACAAAGCAAGCGCGAGTCTGCAGAACTGTTCAGCTCTACACACACGCTGCAGAAATCTCGGCTAATAAGACGTTCATACAGTCAAGTCACGGACTGTTCATCTCAAGCAACCAATCATAACTGATCGGCTAAGATTGACGTACACACAGAACAGTCCATCGTGAAATACGTACTGAACTTTGCATCATGACAGGTGAAAATATATTGGACAAATAATACATAGCAAATAATACCTAAGCTATGAAAACATTCATAATAGAACTGGGGTATGGTATCAATCAAGTGAAAAAAGTTCATGACACTGAAGAACATGCCGGTTACATGAGAGCCCAACAAATGACAGTGCATAGTACCAAATAATTATCTTAGATACAATACAAGGCATTAACTTTCACGGTCGATAAACCCGGTGGCCGGAGGAAATAACACTAACTACTATGTGTTCACAGGCGTGTTGGGAAAGAGGTATAGCGCCTAAAAGGCCGCCAGTACTTGAAAGTGTAACAAGTACTTAAAAGTTACCAAGTGCCTACAAAGGTACCAAGTACCTAAATAGGTATCAAGTGCTTAAAGAGATATCAAGCGCCTAAAGAGATATACATAGAGTACCTAAAGCATATCAGGTACTTTCAAAGACTCAAAGTACCTACACAAGTACCAAGTACATGAAGAGAGAAAGCACCAACAAAAGTGTCATGAAAGACAAAAAAAGTTATTTTCATGTTGGAACTTCGAACATTGCAATGTTGAATGTTAGACTAAGGTCACGAAGCAGACGACAGCATTCAACTGAAGGATCACAGGAAGATGTCACATGAAGCAAACGTCAATAGGTTCACTGGAGAGGGAGGTGTTGGTTTACTTGTTTAATCCCTTCATGTCAAGCGGGAAAAGATTTATTGAGCATCCAACGGATTCTTCTTGGAAAGGGAAATAAATATTGTGTGAAAAATTGCACGCTGTTCCAATAAAAGACCCGAGTTCAAGCAACGTATATCTTAAGTGAACTATAATAACACTCAGTGGAAAATGATGGGTTATTTTATTAAAAAACAGGAAGTTTAGATCATCTCTTCATACTAAATTATAGAAAAGTATAGTGGAGAGGAATCAGCGGATCATGTACTGAGGGTTCATCTACACAGTTACATTAAAAAGAGGATTTAGCTGGAGCAGAGGAGCGCAAAACTTAATAGAAAGCTAACAATAGGGAATAAGAGTATTCAGATGCAAGAGATATCGCGTGAGGTGGAGAGGTCAGCTGCTCTGTATACATAGAAACTCTTCTGATGTCTTCCGTGTTCGCAGAATATGGTGATAAAATGTGAAGCTGCCCACAACAATTGTAGATAAATTAATTCACTGTAGGATTCATTGCTGACGACATTGTTCGTGGTATTTTTTATACAAATGTTGTATCAGTGATTCAATATTATTATCATTTGGGGGAACATTTTCTTAGTTTTTTGTATGTATAAGTTTGAATTGTTCTGTCAGCCCACATAACTAAGTTACGTGTGATGAGTATGGTAACATCTACCTCGCATTCCGTCCATCGTATGTCAGCAGGAAGGGCCGATTGTATGATTCGATCCCAAGCAAATAAAACCAAAACCATGATGGGTTCACTTCAGCTTTAGCATATGCAGCCTTGGATTCCCGTACGATGTGGTAGCGATGCATGTCTGGCGCGTGTGTATGCAGCCTTGGATTCCCGTACGATGTGGTAGCGATGCATGTCTGGCGCGTGTGTATGCAGCCTTGGATTCCCGTACGATGTGGTAGCGATGCATGTCTGGCGCGTGTGTATGCAGCCTTGGATTCCCGTACGATGTGGTAGCGATGCATGTCTGGCGCGTGTGTTCAAATGAACTGGTCGTGTGTACTGCAGCGCCGTCGACACGCTCGTGATGGACCGCAGCAGCAACTGAGCCTTCGTATGAATGCACTAGCGAATGACTGCGTTACAGTATGAATGCACTGCCGCATGAATGCACTGCCGCATGAATGCACTGCCGCATGAATGCACTGCCGCATGAATGCACTGCCGCATGAATGCACTGCCGCATGAATGCACTGCCGCATGAATGCACTACCACATGAATGCACTAGCGTATGAATGCGTTACAGTATAAATGCACTGCCGCATGAATGCACTGCCGCATGAATGCACTGCCGCATGAATGCACTACCGCATGAATGCACTAGCGTATGAATGCGTTACAGTGTAAATGCACTGCCGCATGAATACTCTAACATATTGAAGCGTTTGCAAGTACGTTGAATATGAACTTTCACAACCGTTCCTTATCGTCTTTATGGATTTTTGATAGTCGTGATGGTGACTGCGAATATTGGGTTTAAATGTATCATCATAAATAATTTTTAGAGCGTCATATGCTTTGCAAGTGTTCAAATTTTGGATGTCAACTATGGTGGACAATTTGCAATGCGACCGGAAAAATACGGCCGTTTAACCTGTTAATAATTTGTTGGGGTGCTCAAACCAGTGTTATGCATAATGAGTAAGCTCGGTTACTCGGGAGGAATATATTCAGTTTTACATTTCTATCATTGCAGTGCTCATTGTATTAGTCAACCAGTGTGCACCTTGCAAGTGTTGAATTTTAGGTCTACACATTGTGTAAAAACTCCCCATGTAATCTTAAAAATATCGCAATTAAAGTACAAATTAATTTTTATCTTGTTTGATTGTCCTGTCTCAACAAGCATAAACTTGCGTTATTCTCAGGTATTAGAGCTATAGTTAACTTACCAGTCAATGAGGTGTCCGATATAACTGCATTGGCAGGGTAATTCGTTACTAGTTTTACACTTGTTTTTCAGTGACTCTTCGTCCAGAGCATGTTCGGTTTTTCTTGTGTTTTTTAGATTCTTCTCATGGCTACCATCGGATAGGAAATACGCAAATTATTTTTTTATGGAGAGTGGGTCTCTTTAAAAGCAAACATGTCATGTCATGCATTAATTATTCAATGTTTAATTAAGTTAATTTTAATGGTCCAAAAATGTATTCAAGCGTTTACAGAGACTCGTGCTAGTTTTTAGAAATGCCCTAATAACCCCTCAAAAATAATGGTAAAATCGTGCATCTCTAACGCTTCTCGTTTTTCGAAAAAAATAATATAACAAAAATTGCCAAATATTTTTCTTCTATCACCGCAGACTTAGAAAATACCTAAAGAGCAACAGAGTACTCGTACGTAATGAGATACTATGCAACTAAAAATACAAGGCAAATAAAGAGGTACCAAAATCCTGAAGTAATGAGGTACTGACCGACACATTAGAGGATCCTGGCGTGGTACCGTACCCCGACGAGGGAAGAGAGGCTAAAGACCACCGCCGTCCATCTCCTCGCTTCAGGGGAGCGAATGCAAAGTGTTGCATTGGGGACTGGTTGCGTGGGGACTCCATGGGGCTGCCTGCAGGAGGGAGGGAGGGAGGGAGGGAGACACACGCCGTGAGATTTTCAAAATGAACAACGGCAACATCAATAAGCAAGGAAACAGAGAATCTGGTTGTCTATAATGGATGAATTTGAAGTAATTGAGATGATAGAGAGGAGCGTGAAATGACAAAAACGAAAAAAACAATGAAAAACAATATCATACGTTTAAAATTATAAATAATAAATTGAACGTAGACACCACAAAATACAAAGAATAATGCAAATACCAGCGCAAGCTCCCTAGTGCCGTGTCACAGAGTCTAAATTATCAACGAGGACCATCATAAAAAAATAATACTCGTTCAAAAATTTGCTTTGATCAAATAAATTTTTGGACAAATTTAGACGCTAATACTCGTAGTCGATGAGCGTCTAGACAAGACGAGTAAGGAGGACAAAGAAGGTTCTCCCAAGGTTCTATAAATATTTAAGGATTATGAATCAGTTGATGCTAAATTCAAGAAAAAATTATGCTAGCTTAATACAAATATAAAATAGAAATTATGAAATTTTAAAATGACAGGAAAATCTTGTTTTGAGGAAATATTACTATGTTGAACTTACAGTAATAAGAACTTTTGGAAAGCAAAAAAAATTGCCAACGTATCTTTGAATCTGTACACACAGAACCCAATCCATATTAACAAAATTACGAACTTCTATTGAGAAATAGCGCAGCAAAATTCTTTTGAGGTGAGGAACGACAATGAAGTGCATATCTGCACTATAATAACTTCTTTGTCTTAGAGCAAGACAAGTACCAATTACTGGCTCCAATATCTGAGGCTGTAATGAGTACCGCTAACTGCCTTCCTTACAAAGGAACAACCCATCATGATTTAAACGAGGACGCGGATCTACCTTGAGAAAAGAGCACACATTTACAAAGAGATATCAACCGCGATCCCTAAACAGCCACGACTTGTCTCATTCCCGATTGTTTGTACATGGAGGAATCGGCAGGAATCCAGTATATCAGCCCCCCGCACGTGAGGTGCTGACCTAGGAATAATGTTCGAAATGCTGGCAAGGCTTGGCCAACCTCAGCCCAGTGGCTGACGTCGAATCCAGAAGGCAAAGTTTACAGTCTTGAAAAAAGTATTTTGAGCAATGCTGTACTGAATCGTTCTGGCAGGTAAATATCAGAAAAATACCAGTTTTGAAATCAATACTTTGGGAAATGAAATAATATGTACATCCATTGCCAGGTGAATATCAAGGGAAAATTGGTGTTGAGATAAATGTTTCGAGAATAAAAACACTATTTACACACCATGACAGATGATTATTAGGAAGGAACTTCATTCCATTCGCGAAGTGAAGAACGCAAGTAAACATAAACAAGCTGTTTTCGTGCTTGATTGAAGGCAAACAAGACGAGGGAAAGACATCAGCAAAGGCGACAGAACATTACGGCAAGGGGGTGTAAGGCCTCTGTTGCTTGGTATTAATAAGAGCATTACATTTTCACAGGTCTCTAATATGATTAATGACACTCACAGCACTAGCAACGTTATTTTAAGCCTTACAATCAGCATATTTAATATAACATTGTTATATTAGTTAAATTCATGTTATCAACATGAAATTTTAGCGCCTGCCTGTTTTCTTCAATATGAAATATAAAAAAAGGCTAAGCATCACACTACTCATGATGGATTGAACTGCAACAACGAGTATTATTGTTAATGACACTCGAAATAATAAGAAGAATTATTCATGCTTCATAATAATGATGTGGCCTGTCTAATGCTTGAACCTGCAGCCGGCTCATTCTATTGATTTCTCATTCTATTGATTGAGAGAGAAGTATCTCAAGAAAACGAGTCCCCAAAGCTTTTAGTTTGATAAAGGCAAGAAATACCATATCATACTCAATTTTTACAGTAACATTTATCGAAACAATACAATACAGAAACAAAAATCTCAACCAGTACTCGAAATGAACTAGCACCAACAAAACCAATGACAGTAGTGATATCAATGACAATGATCATAATAACAAAAATAACAGTGAAATTATTCACAATAAATCGACACCAAAGCTAACAATAATGATAATAGGAACATCAAAAATGGAGTGACTGCACATATAATGACACTGAAGCTAACAATGATGACAATAGGAACATCAAAAATGGAGTGACTGCACATATAATGACACTGAAGCTAACAATGATGACAATAGGAGCATCAGAAATGGAGTGTGACTGCTGAAGCTAACAATAATGATGACAATAGGAGCATCAGAAATGGAGTGTGACTGCTGAAGCTAACAATAATGATGACAATAG
>VCRD01008749.1:3371-13422 GCA_006783055.1 Trinorchestia longiramus
AGGTTTACTGGGTGATAGGGCTACTAGTCGTAGGCTTACTGGGTTTCGGGCCTACTGGGTCGTAAGCGTACTGGGTCGTAAGCCTACTGGGTCGTAGGTTTACTGGGTGACAGGCCTACTGAGTCGTAGGCTTACTGAGTGACAGACCTACTGGATCGTAGGTTTACTGGATCATGTGCCTACTGGGTCGTATAAAGGAATAAGGTCTAGTATTAATTAACTTGAAAAATAGACACTAAAATTGACCCATTAACTATTGTAACTCCCGTCAACGTAGACCTCGTTCGTATGCCGGTGTCTAAGTAAACCCCCATGAAAACCTTCAGTCATTAGCAATATATACGCTACTTGCATATTTCTACTTCCCTTCCCTCCTATTCCCCAGCTATCCATCTTCGTTTTCCCTCTCCTCTTCTCGGTACGCCCTGTGCCAAAGTCTCTCTCACGTCTTTCTTACTGACATTTGCTACCACCACCTCTCTTGTTTACGAAGTTTTGCAGTATTTGTGCCTCTGAGCAGACCCTTGCCTCAACGCGTCAGTAAACCAGGCAGAGTTCGGGTTCACCACAAGAAGCGCTACCACAGAAAAGACGAAGACCTCGTTCACTCTTCAGAGAAGGACCATAAATCGAAGGGGCGATACAAGATCAGGCCTCGGCATTCGGAAGAGGTCGAATATTACGACGAAGATCTTTTGTATTCTTCGCCGGAGTTCTATGTAGATTAGCTTTTGCGTAACATAATACATAAAACTAGCATAAGGCATTAGATAAATAGGCTTTTGGTTAATCCTCATGCTCGTAGTCTGCTTTGGTATGCATGCTATTCGAAAAATGAAAGAATGTTTTTGTTCTCTCAGCTTCGGTTTCTGCAGGACATTCGATGTATTATTTATTATTATATGATACAAGATAGAGATAATTAATTTGCACGCATACTGTGAGTAATTAGTTAATTGACTACCTAATTTCGGATTTGTATAGCTTGTAAAGCACGTTGTTTATTGTTTGCGCGTTGACCAGTTTAACCACTCCAATTTACTAGCCTTCCTCATTGGAGTTAAGTATCGAAATACTGCTACAGATTCTATTTAACTGAAAACCTGTTAAAGTTAAATAGAATCTCGCAATCATAAGCTTCTCAAACTGTAGTGAATTTCATTCTTCTTCTTCTTCTTCTTTGTCGTGTTTATGTGGGGCTTCGAAAACTAGTCCATGTAGCCCCAGGTCTGAAGGTAGGTTGATTTTTCCCTTGTTTACGATGTTTCCTTTGTTCCAACAGTTTCCTCCTTCATTCTTTGATTGCAGGAGACAAATCTTGTTGTGTGTGATCACTGCAAACACTCCGTGACACAAAATTCAAAAACCTTCAAAATGTTTAAAAAAAATTCAATTCTTGCATGCCTTTTAAACTCATACTTGCCATCTAAGACTGCAGCTAAGTTTTATATCAGCATGCTACCTGCATCTTCACTCACACGATCACAATTTTTTGCTTTGGATGATATTCATTCAGAAGCAGCTGAGTATTATAAGGTCATCAAGGGAAGGAAAATTCCCATCGTTTTAGTGTATTTATTTTCATTGAAGTGACACGAGCCTGCAACAATGCAAAAATGATATTTTGAACATCAATATCGTCCCTGTATGTAGATTCTTAGTCGTTTTGCATTTCAATTCGGAAATTGTTGTGAGATTTGTATCATATAGAATTTAAGTTTAGCTGTCAATATTTAGCACATATCATTATGTTTGAATAATTTTGACGAAGGCTTTTTGAGTCATAAGATTCTTGAAACGTAAACTGGGAGTCCCAGCGTTACGGGATCCGAAAAGAAACAGGTATAACTCAAAATGTTTTAGGCCTAGGGAAAAACAAATACCTCTTCGTAGACTGGTAAAAATTGTTTAATTTAGATCATTATGTTCATTTTTGAAAACTGTTTCTTTTAGATGGTTACGCTTAACTCAAGAACATTTGTGTCTCTTATAGTCATTCTGTGTATTGCATTTGATAATGTTTCAATTCTGATAGAACTAATTTGTTGAGTTCTTAGTTAATTAAGCAAATTAATCGCCATTAGTTCTTCTAGTGAATTTCGTATTTATTTTTTCTACGACTAAAACAGTTTCATTTTCGTTAATTTCCTTTTGGGTCATTTAACCCTGAGACACCTTGCATAATAAGGCCTATATTTGCCTACATTTTCAGTTATTTACAATTAAAACAGATTGTACCGCTTAACAGCACAAACTCATTGACATCAAAGATGAGTCATTTTCTTAAAAAAATGTTTCACATGTGTTTTTTGAACTTTCATCAGATGTTTCTCCTTCACATTTCAAATGGGGAAATCTAGTGGTCAGAAAATCAATCTACGTGCTTACTTTCGTTTAAGTCGGATTTCTGAAGCCGAAATTCAACCCTTCTTTTGACTTCAGGTTTTAGAATACAAGTAAATTGAATGAAACTGTTTTGAGTCAGATAATCCATGTCAATTTCGTCAAAGAACTAGCAAACACAAAACAGGAGTCAGTCCACTTTAAAAAACTTGGCTCAATCGAAGTTAACTTTGGCACCCCAGTCTATTTTTATTGTACTTCTGCAGTTGAGTTTCGCTGACTTCACAATTTTGTAAGCCGAGTAGATGAGGCAAGTAGATGAGGCGAGTAGATGAGGCAAGTAGTTGAGGCTAGTAGATGAGACAAGTAGTTATCAGCATTACGTCAGAAAAAATATGTTGTTTATTAGGTCAGTATTTTTCGACCCCTCATCGCCAAATTTCAACTCTGTATAGTGACACTTATCCCACCTTATTACCAAGTGTCATATCATTTTATTGTATTATTTCTTAGTGGTTTTCATTAGTTGATTTTAATATAACCCGTTAGTTTAAGCGACAATATAATATAAATTGCATAAACAACTTCGTTTAGTATAAATTTTGGTGGTAACATCGCTGCACCAGGATAGTTATACCTTTTAAAAAATATGGGCATTCCTAACAGTTTTGTTGCAAGTGCCCAATTTAAATGTCACTTTCACCCATTACGATTTTTTATTAGGTTTAGGAACAGTTCTGTCGCTCGAAACATTTATCATTTTTCTTAATTAATTTTATCAACTCTGTTTGCATGAGTTTTATGTAATATGAGCAGCAGATAAAGTATATTTATCAAAATTCAAGTCCAGCTTTCCTCTGAATGTTGAAGTTTTCGAAAATTGCATATAACCTTTTAATTAAACAAAGCATTTGTACCCAACTTATTGTACATGAAGGTTTTACTATGAGGCTCCTAAATAAATTTTGTCTGCATTTGTAGCATATTCTAAGCCTGACTTCACAGTGTACTAATTCCTTGGCCAAATAAATAGTGTTAAATTATTTCTGCCTTTCGAATACCTTATGTGAAAATGAGCCTTACGACCATGTTGCATAAAATGATGAAATCTAAACTGCTTGCTCAGTTCTGTAGTTGTATGGCAGGATTTTCACCAATGACAGCCTGCAATTCCTTAGATTTGAATCCTTTGTAGGGTTCTTTTTTTGCTTCGTCTTTTAGACTGAAGTCATCGTTTTTGAAACGTGAAAACTATTTTCTACAGGTCTTCTCGTTCACTTCATCATTTTTATAAGTATCTTTGAAGGATTTTGTTGCTGAAATTGCTGCATTGTCTTTCTGAAATTCATACAGTAAACTATGCTTAATGTGTTCTTCACGTGGTGTGTACATTAGGGTCAAAATAGGTATTCATTCCAATAATTTTCACCAAGTCTGAAAGAAGACATATTATTTGAGTGATTTAACGGGTTACACATACGTTTTTTTAAAAAATTGAATTGATGTAATGATACCGTAAAATTAAGACTGAAAAAATTGACAGAAATTTCGTCACAACCTGATAATTGTGGAACCTCAAACTCAGGTTAATCATTGTATATTTTGGATTAGACGTTTACTACTTTTCCATTATTCTGTAGAAGAGAAAAATAGAAGGCATCCTTACTTGAAAAATTATCGGTGTTGATGCCAGCACCTCCTGGTTGGCTCAACTATCTACTTGGTTTCTACACATCTGGCTCATTTATCTTCTTAGTTTCTATTTAGGTCATTTATCAACAGAGCTTTTAACTATTTGGCTCTTCTTTCTACTTGTCTTCTACTTGGTTCATCTCCTATGTACGCGGAAAATTAGTGGATTATCAGATTAGTATTGAGTAGAATCAAATAATAAATCTTCCCGAGGAAAATTTTTGAATGTGAGTTGATGGAACGAACGAACCAATTAGAATTCTCTGCGTAAAATTTATATTTTCTGCAGAAGAAGTTTTCTTGTTTTTATAAATATATGTGAGAAGCTACACTGTACTATAAATACAAGTTTGAGCGTGTATTCTCTAAATGATAGAGATGGCAAAAGTTCGAAACTAATGCCATACATACAATAAAAAATCAATAAATCGCATATAATATGCGATTAAAGATTAAATGGTCATAATAACTTTTTTGACGTACATAAATATGTTTAATAGCTCTTAATGATAAATGAGGAGATTTTTCAATCATATATAAATATTTTTTCAGTGTATATGTAGATCACGATGTTGTACCAGTGAATCGTACGTCTGAACGGTAGGGCAAAGATATGGCAGTAGTAGTCTGGCACTCTGGCTAATACCCTTTTCTCATTCGTGTCGTGATTGTTGCCTAGATTGGTTTAGTGAATGTGGCGCTCTGAAGCTGTAGTTGACGTACAGTGAAGTTCATGTTAGAGTTTAAACCGGCTTGGTTAGTAGAAAGAATTCAACGTAGGCTAATTATTTAGGTGTACGCTATTGAACTACTTCTATTCATGAATTAGATACATGAATACCTACCATTCAGTTTAATTCAGTAAATTTATATCAAATTAATAGTTAAACTAAACTAATTTTAAACACCAGAGTTTAAAATGAATGGCTAAAATTGCCATGAAATGCATATTTTATTCTGTAATTTTATTATATAGGGTGAATATTCCATCAAGGTTTAAATGGGATAATAATTTTTTAAGTTAGATTCTTGACGAGCAAATTAAATTTTTGAAAAGTATCGTCGAGTTCTTTTGCGTGTTTAAATCTGCATGGTTCGCTTGTCAGCGTAACATTCGGTGTGATCCTGAGACGTGTAGTATTTTCTTGAATTGAGCCAGGGTTTCGTTTTCTGTCAACATGGAATCAGCTGTTTGTCATGTAGGACAAGAGCGTAAAATGAACGTAATGCCTAATTTATGTTTAATTGTAGTATGAAATATAGTGTATAGTATTTAAATAAACTAACATATGTTAAATTGAATCTCTATTTGGTTTAAAAACTTGTAGTGTCATCAAAAAGATGTTACATCGTTCGACCACAATAACTTTGTGAAAAGTGTTGGAAGCGTTAAAAGTTTTCTTCAGCACCTGAATGTTGGTATTTTGCATTAAAATTTGTCAAATAATAACGAAATTATGGAATATTATCATGTAAAACTATCTATATTTAGTAATCATTGAGGCTCAAAACTAGCTGAGTGTTAGTTATTATAATGAAAAATTAAACAAATGAAATATATTTCAAAGGAGCATTGAGAGGTTCAATAAGACTAGAATAGAAAATATTTGACAAGGTCAAGGAGGTTATCTGTAAAATACCCAAGTTCAATTATTTTCATGTATCTGGAAAACTGAAGGTGCCGTAAAAGATCCTAATAAAGTTTTCAAAAGAAGCAAATTTTTGAGAACAAAGCACAAAATTCCATGCAACAAATTCCTAGTGTCTCCATCCAAGTAGCTTCTTATGCTTATTTTTTGTTTTTTATGAAAATTGTTAGTTGTAGAATGGCTCTCAACCAGCACACTGCAGGCATTTGCATTAAAAATCTTGTTCATTGAATGTTGCATAAAAAAATAGTATCCATCAACATATTAATAGGTTTCCTACCACAATCCTCCATAGAAATTCAATGATTGAGCTTTTTGGAAGTAATTATCCATCTCTAAAAACAGCTTCTATAAAGTCTATTGTTAAATTGTTCAAAAAATGAAATTAATATTTTTTCTCTGTGGTCACACGAGTGAGGGTATTACCAACTGGACAATGATTGCCCCATTAATATAGGACTGAAGTCCTCTATTTGCTTTACCATATTTGAATTTTATTTACATAGTTATAAAATATCCATTATAAAAATTTATTCATAGTAATATATCCATAGAAATGAGACCACATTTATTTTCAAGTAGGAGGAAACTTCTTCACTGAAGTAGATATTCAAGAAAATTATTAAGGCTTCTTGTACAACAAGTGTTTTTAATTTTATATGTATTACAAATTTTGACTAAATAACAATATATTATGGTAATTTGAAAATGTTTGGTGTTTGTTTGCACCAAACTGAACAAATGTATGGATAACACAGTGTCTCTAATTTTGAATTTCCTTTTCTATTTCAGGACACTGAAGAAATCTTTACAATTTTATGTACACATACATCTTTTTTATTGCAAATTCATAAGTTGGAGTGTAATTATTTGCATGCAGAGAAAATTTCACAACTGATTAAGAATGCTGTTGCAAATGATGTCACCTCCATGGCTGCTGGCTGTGTCATCAGTGTTGCTGTTCCTGCCCCTGCTGCGTGCAGAGGTGAGCGTGCCGGCTGTAGGTGCACAGCTGCTCGTCATACCGCTGCACCACTCCAACTTCAGCATCAACCATCCAGGTGAGGAAATGGAGACATTTTTTCTAATTGCTTGAAAAAGATACATTATATGTTTATTAACCTTTTTGAGATGGCTTTCAGGTAATTGATTCCTCCTCCTCTGGCAGCGGTATCTTGGCAACTGACAATTACTGCCTGATGTAATGCAGCTTCAGTTCACAGAGGAAGTTGTACAAAGAGTGTTGAAGCTATAGTGGTCTGTTTAAATGTAACTCAGCATGTTTTTGGGACATATTTGACCCTCCAGACTTGTTTAAATTTGTGCTGGGCAAATGTGTCCCAGCAGACTTGAAAGGGTTAATGCTGGATTTACCCAAATAAGTTCTAAGTATCTCCACATTTAGGGTTGAAGTATTAAATGTTGTTTCTTGTTTCCCTTATATGTAATATTCTTTTTAATGTTCATGAATGCACTACTTAATTTTTACATAAGCACTTTAAATGTAAAATGTTCCTTACTATAAGAATTGGTGGTATTTTATTACATGTTACTATGAGAGCATCTATGAAGGGCTCATCAAAATATTGTACAAAGTAATATGCAAATTGGCTCCTATTTTGTTGACAGAAGAAAGATCATTCAACATATTTATTTTATACCAGTTAACTAAGTTTAATTGAACTTCATGCAGCTAAGACTATGTGATCTAATGTAGTAGAAAGGAAGAAAAAATGTTTGAAAATTTTACACAGTTTCACAGCTAACTTTCTTGTACAATCAAAGATGTCAATTAATTTATTTCGTTGTGCAGGTGCTTGCTATTGTGATCATCCAACTTTCCTTGATAAATTTCACTTTGATTCTCATGTAAAAACTAACTCTGGTCAATTCTGAATTATGTTTCTATACATACAACATTTGCTACCTTTGCAGACGTGCATTACACGGCCAGCATTGCCGGACTGCCAGACCTGCCATCATGGCTACACCTCAGTCAAGCTTCCTCCTCTGGTGTGGCATTCCTGTATGGCGTCCCTCCTCCCCACCACAGCCAGCTCATGGTCAGACTCGAGTGACTCCGCATGACTGAATGTGTAGAACTCTGGATGCATGCAACTGATGTGCTCTTTAAAGTAATGACTTTTCAATAATACAAGTACTTGACTTAACATGATTAATATTTGAAGAAGTAAGATTTTTGCTCTGACAATATCAATATTAGCATTTTAACTGGGATTTTTATTGTAAATATCATTGGGATGTTAATATTATTATTCATATTTATCATTATCATTTCATTGTTATTGTTAATATTATTTTCATTATAATTATGATGGTGTGCAGGTGGAAGTCATTGCACAAAGCCAGCACACCTATGACACATCAAGAAGGCTGTTTGACATCAGCATCTCACCTAACAAACGTTAGTTCCTTCTTCTTCTTGTAGGTGTCCTACTTGGTATCAAATGTAGTTTTATTAAAATCAGTCAATTTGCTATGTATCCATGATGCTGGGTGCAGCTTAATTTTCTGAGATGTTTATATAAGGTTGATAAAAGGAAATAGAGTAAACAAACTAGTTAACCGAGGTGTTATTGTGATTCATTGGTATCTTTAACATTCATGCATGAGATAGTTTTGTTTATTATTGCATGCGTGAATCAATAATTGGTATTCTAGATACATAATTTTGTTTAATTTTTTTGGGGGTCATGCTGTATAATGTTATTTTGTTTTCAGTTGCAAATATGTATTGGTTGCTATTTGAAACACATTTTTCTTTCTTTACTCTCAATATTATTGAGCTGGCCAATGTGAATTATCATTTTGTAGAACTTTGTATATTAAGGAACTTTCTTTTATATAAAGTGTAAGGTGCATCTGACTACCTGTCTTGGATGGGTCATAAAGCACACAATATAAAATTAGGTAGATTTAGCCTATCATGTAAACATACCTGTATTTTATTGAATTACTTATTAAAAAATATTTTTACAGCACTTTTGCTGTGGTGTAACCATCAGGTATCTTTACAGTCCTTCACTTTTTTATTTATGGAGTTATATAGATAATTTTTCTATTGTTTTCATCAATAACAAAATGCAAGGTAACCCATTCTTCAGCTGGAAGAGCAAAAGTGGCAGTGTGAGTAGAACTAGATGTTTATGAGGTCAAATATTTCTAAAATACGTTCATCTTCCATAGACATTCTTCTGTTTAAGAACATAGATAATTAAGGGATATTTAACAAGTATTATTCCGAATATTTTAACATTACTGGGTTGTCTGTCCTAGTCTTTAATGTCTTTGCGCACACCGTCGTCATACACAGTGTTGAATATCAAGATGCTATTATCGTATTTTTAGTTGTTTGTCATCTTTCAGGGTGGCACTACGGCGTGTCACTGAAGGTGACTAACGTGAACTTGCCTGACCTCCTCTCGGATGACCGGCACGAGGAGCTGCTGCAGGTCGTGGCCTCAGACCTGTGGACGGCCTCCGCTCAGGTGCTGTGCACGTCCGTTCTTTGGTGTCAGGGTTGCTTGAAAAAAATTATAGACAGTGAACTCAAATAGTCTGAAAATAATTGACGTATGAAGGTGAAGCAAAAGCCTCATGAATTATAAATTTTCTAGTTTTATTTTGTATAGTGATTATTTTTGTGTATTATCGTCGTTTTATACATTTTACTAAAAACTGCATTTTCAAGACGGGTAAACGTATTATGGAGCAGAGTGTTAACAGTACTACGCAAATAAATCTCTAATGAAAGTGAAAAGTGCATCTTTCAGTAAGTTCAAGCTGAATACGAATATTAAAACTGACTAAAAATGAGACCAGTAAATGACATGCCACGGTGGTCAGTTTGTGTATGACCATCGCTTGGCTAGAATTACGACATAGGATTTGGGTACCAACCCAAGAATGGGCTTGAAGGCTTGTTCCTATTGTATCATTCTATTCTATTGTATTCTATTCTACTACTAACTAGAGTAGGTGTACCTGAAGTACTAAGTACGTGTACCACGATGCACATGTGAACCTGAAGTACTAAGTACGTGTACCACGATGCACATGTGAACCTGAAGTACTAAGTTCGTGTACCACGATGCACAGGTGTACCTGAAGTACTAAGTACGTGTACCACGATGCACAGGTGTACCACTCACTGGATCACGTTGTGGTGGCTGCACCCAGCAAGCGCAGTGCAGCAGGTGTTAGTGGCTGGTCGTCTGTGCAGCCTTCACCGTCCTATCTGTCTGCAGGTCACTCATTTATGGCTTGTGTGGTGCTCATTTATGGCTTTTGTGGTCATTTATGGCTTGTGGGGTGCTCATTTATGGCTTGTGTGGTGCTCATTTATG
>VCRD01008751.1:5763-16659 GCA_006783055.1 Trinorchestia longiramus
CTCACAAGACTGTCTTTATCTCACAAGAGTGTCTCTCCTTCACAAGACTGTCTTTACCTCACAAGATTGTCTCTCCCTCACAAGACTGTCTATCTCACAAGAGTGTCTCTTCTTCACAAGACTGTCTCTACCTCACAAGATTGTCTCTACCTCACATAACTGTCTCTACCCTACAAGATCGTTTCTATCCAACAATAGCGCCTGAGTTTTATAGAATTAATGTTATTTCAGAACACAATTCGTTCACTGTCTAGTTCGTTGTGTAAGACGCAGTCATTGTGCCTGAGTAAAATAATCGTTTTCTGACAAGCTGACTCTTCACTGATAAGCTGACTCTTCACTGACAAGCTGACTCTTCACTGATAAGCTGACACCCTAAAATAATAGTTTCAATTAATGTAGAATTTGAACGCGAGATTTTAATATTGTTGTCGTTTTTAGATAACTTCGTTCCTCAGCATTTACCTTAAACATATTACTTGCACGTAGAAAATAAATTTTTTCTTCATTATTATGGAATGCAAAAAATCTGGTGAAGACTTCAGTGATGACATCTGCAATGATAAAAAACATACAACATTTTTGTGCTCCCTAAAAGAAGAATTTTTTTAGTTCCTGAATTTTTGCTGGAATAATCTCTTATGTTCGTGTTTAGAATAGAATAGAATGAGGCTATAGGAACGAACCTTCTGGCCCATTCTTGGGTCGGATAATTACTTCGATAATTATTCGGTTGTTTTACCCAAGTCCCATGCCGTATTTCTAGCCGCGTCAACCATGTCGGCAGCGGGATTCGAACCCGGGTCTTTCCGCTCGCAAGCAGACTCGCTCACCAGTCGACCAAGCTGGTGATACCAGTCGACCAAGCTGGTGATAGGAACTTCTATTAACCTCCGTATTTTATGGAAATTATTCGCTATTTCTTGTGTTCAGGATCATATAATTTGGCAGAAAATACAAATTATCACAATTTTTTAGTCTATAGATTACATTATTCATCAGGAATTACAATTTATAACAAAATGGAAAAAGTCTCCCTTTCTCATCCTCAGAATTGCATCATTTAATAGTGATGTCAAAAATTCTCTGTATATGGTTTTCAAACTGCATTATTTCACTGGAATTACTATAAATTACAAAATTGAATTTATTCTTCCATTCTGATTTGAAAAGAATAACAATTACCATTTAATAACGAGTCTTTAAACCACATCATTTGACCGAAATAACAATTGAATTTCTTCTGAATTCTTCTCCTATTCTCGTTTCTGGGGTCACATCATTGGACAGGGATTACAAACATTCTCTTTCCCTGGTCTTCGGATCACATTACTTGGCCAAAATAACAGTACAATTCTGGACGAATTATTCTTTCTTTCTGCGGACTGTCTGCAGGTCCGCAGTGCAGGTCGGAGCGGACCTCGTGTCCGGTTTTTCCGTCTGTAACTCCAGATAAGCGTCGTCCCGTGGGGGCACCCCAAGGCTCGACTTTAGGCTCGCCGGATGGTGCAGGAAAAAGACTTTATAGAGCAGATGGAAATGTTCAAAGGAAGCCCTACTAACAGAAAAATAGAGCAAAATGTCTACGAAGTATGATGTAGAACTGAAAATAGTTTTTCGATGTCGTGTGAGGTTGATATACGAATTACCAATTCCGTGCATGGTGTGAAAATTTGAAGGTATTTTATTCATACTCAGAATCTGATGCTAAAGAGAACAGTTCACACGACTGGAACAAGGTGATGAAGTAATATCTTGTGATGAATTCAAATCTGAATGACGCCCATTTTATTCATTTTCCCTTTAACCCAGAGCACTGCTTTGCCTCTTGTCTGTCTTTCATTGTTGATTCTGTTATACAAGTACTACATTATACAAGAGTGCCCCTCCAGTGTTCTCTGTTGATTAAATTTCAACCAACAGATGGTAAAAAAATTATACGACTGCTCATGAAATGAGTAAACAAATTCAGAAATAAGTCTGAAGTGTAAGGTATCTACAATGATTGCTCCAGAAGATTCCTATATTTTACGAGCAAGTTAGTTCCAATAAATCCTACAATGTTTAATACTTCATCTGGTCAGAAACAGTCGGTGCATGCAACTTGTGGCGTTGGTTGGAAACAGTTTGCACAGAGGAGGAAAAAGTCGAAACATTGAACTCATACATTATTCTCTCCACATTATGTTATACATCATGATTTTGAAGAAATAAAACAGAATTGAAGAAACAGAAATAGTTTCCCAACAGTTTTCCAGAACATCAACGCAGGAATGTTTTCCTGACAGTGCACCAGCTGTTTCCGACCAGATGGAATATTGTATTTTACTTCCAGTGAGTGAGGGTTACATGCAAACAAGAATGGAAGCAAAGTATGCCTACACAAATCCAGACGTCGACAGTAGATGGGTTTTAAAACGATGCGTGTAGTCAGGACATACAACGAGTCTTTAAACCAAATTATTGTTTTATTAATTATTGTCAGTGTGCTCAACACACACACAAATGAAGTGTGTGTCTCACTGAACACGCACTACGCACCTGAGAAAACTCAACAGTTTGAAGTTAGGTAGAAAAGTTTCAAGGATCCTGATTATTTCTCGTAACAATGAAGCTTCATGCATTTCTTTTGACTTTGAAAATGATTTATTTGCCAGAAAATACATAATACAGGGTGTCTCACAAAAATGTATACGTAACTCACCCTTGGTGTGCGTTATCAGCGTTGTCTGGACAATAATGGTCATCAATTCGAACATTTGCGAACATGATTCTTTAATCACATTTGTCTTCTGTATTCGAAGCTATTCTATTTCACTGTATGTTCATAAATAAAGGATCTCGTCATTCGAAGTGTGAGTATATTTTTTTGAGACACCCTGTATATGTACGAGCTGTCAATTTCAAATGAAATTCTCTGAAGATAACTGTAATTTTTTTATTCCTTCAGGGGAATGAATAAAACATCAATAGAATGGAATAATTGTCTCATTAAAGTGGGTACGTGCTTTTAAGCAATGAAAGTTAATAAGAAAAATCCGGTGTGTAATTTAAGTATGCTATTTTTAGTGTTCAATGTTTTTATTTTCATTGATCGTTATGGTACATATGTATTTCAGTTTATTATTCTGTATGTAGTTGTCAAACTATCATCTAAATTGTTCCTATTGTCCCAATTACAGTATCTTGTCCTACAAAATTCAATTGTACGTTGCTGCTGTTCCATTTCCTCAAGTGTGATTAAGTTGCTCCAAATGGATCAAATTTATTCGAAAGGCGAGTTTTTCATGCGATTAACTGCTTATTTTTGTAAGGAAGCTGAAAATTCGAGGCGTGTGAACGACCTGCTCTGCTAGTTAAGATCGTTGTACAGCATGACCCTCTGATTGCTTGTTAAGGGGCGGAGCTATAGCAGCTGAGGCGTCCTCAAAATCTACGGACTTTAGTCCTAATGTTTCGCTCCCAAATCCACGGACTTTAGTCCTAATGTTTCGCTCTCAAAATCCACGGACTTTGCTCCGAATGTTTGGGCTGTTTGGTGCTGCAGCTGCAGATGAGGCTTGTTAATGGGGGAGCAGATGCGGGGGATGGAGAGGGGAAGAGGGGAGGAAAAAGGGATAAGGTTGATAGGATAAGTCAGCAGAGAAAGGGAAAGGAAAATGGAGCACAAGAGTGCAGAAAGAAGAGAGAAGGCTCAGGAATAGAGGAGAAAATATAAAATAAAGCATTGGAAAAAGAAAGTTGGAAGGAAAGAGGCAAAAAACATGCTGCCCTTACGACTTTTGGGGAATAAAAGAAAATAAATGGGAGGGATAGATTTATCTGTTCCAGAAAAAAGTATGGGGAACAGTTTATGACATGGGAGAACGTGGTGAATGTAGAAGGAAGAAAAATTATTGTTTTATGCAATACAACAAGCCTTCCTTCTCACAGTCTGCCTGATCTACCACAGCAGCAATTTTTGTTTCAGTTAGAAACAAGGTTGTTGAACTACTTATGTTTTGAAAAACGACATTTTATTATTTTGATTTCAATTGTTTTTATCAAAATTAAAAAAAGAATAAAAATTTATTTGTACGAAAATTTCCCATGGATTGATAATGAAACGAAGGGGTTATTTTGAACAAAGTATTTTATAGGTATCATATTGAACGTATTTACGGAATGCAGTGTTCTGTGGTTATTTTTATTGTATATTTCTCTATTAATAATTGTGTAACCAGTTCAAGATTAAATATTTAAGTGAACTCTTCCTCCTGTTTACTTTTAAAGCTAAACAAAGTCTTGCTTCATGAATTATGAGTGGAGTTATTAAAATAAATATCACCTCAGTGCTTAGTATAAACAAGCATTAATATCAAAGGCTGAAGATTACAAATACCTAAATGGTTTACTCGTATTATGTCACCATCATTGATATTGCTGTTTTAATATGCCTGATAACTAGTTTTTGGGCTTAAGAGAAGATGTCCGCATCGACCAGTTAAGCTGTTTCTTAAAATCATGTTGTTATGAAGAAGACAACGAGCGAGAGAACTAGGAATCCTTTCCTATGAGGTTGTTACAAAAATAATGGTCGATTTCAGAAGCCTTCCAGACCTTCGAGCGACCATTATTTTTGTAACAACCTAAGAAATGAAATACTAGTAGTGGGACTACACTTGCCATAAAAAGGTAGTGTGTCTTGGTATCCCATTATTTTTAATGAACATTAATATCATAATGTGTGTATTGACAGACATTTATGGATGAGGGAATTAGTATGTGAATTAATGAACATGTTCAACGGAACCCTCAGAAAATTTAGAACCGGATGAGTACTTTTAGTAACCAATATCAACTTTTGGTAGTAATGAAGCCCATCGTTTATTACAGCTGCATCATTCACTATGGTTCTAATATAGTTTATGTTTATAACATAGTTTGTGGTTATAAGATATTTTATGGCTATCACATATGTTATGATTAAAATATATATCAATGTTATATTATAGGTTATAGTTGTTACATAGCTTATGGTTATAATACAATTCTTGGTTATAATATAGTTCATTGTTATAGTATAGTTCATGGTTATATTATAGATCATGAGTATTGTATAGTTTATGGTTATAATATAGTTCAATGTTATAACATAACTAAGCCTTAGCAAAAGAGAAGTATAACTTTTATCACCGGTCTATTACTCGGCCGACGTTAAATGTTGCTTGGATAGGTTAATGAAGTTGAACGCCGACGACATTTATAAATGCCTTCTACTAAATGGTATTGGTGTAGCTACATTGCAGACAAACTGTTCTAATGAAGAATTCATCATCCACATCAACATTAAAAGATCAACATTGGTATTCAGCGACTGCATTGTCTTTATCCGTTGAAATAAAATCTAAGAGGGCAATTAAAGAACTTTTAGATCCGTTATTCCAATTTACATTCGGGGATTCCGTAGCCCAATTTGTAAATTGGACGATCTTTTCTCGGGTTGTTTAGGACGAAAAGACTAATTCTTGCCACAGAAATACAGTGGGAGTTGTGGGGAGATACAGTCGGAGTTGTGAAGACATACAGTGGGAGTTGTGTAGAAATATAGTGGGAGTTGTGAAGACATACAGTGGGAGTTGTGAAGAAATACAGTGGGAGTTGTGATGACATAAATTGGGAGTTGGGGTACCCTATATATTGATGTTAGATGTGAAGTTTTAATACATTTTCGTATATACTAATATTGACACGCGAGCTCTTTGATCACCCTGTAATTAAAAATAAATACAGGCAAGAATGCTACTAGGACAGATGTTTGATGAGTATATTCTGCAAAAAATACAGAAATGACATAAAATGATGTAAAGATAAAAGGAGTATAACATTCTATGGTTGAGGAAACCCTCAGCTAGTTTGTTTGGTGGGCAGGATATTACATAAGCTCTAGTTGTTTAATTCTGAATTTTTTGTCAAAGGCTTTCATATGCTTAAAGAATGTTTTTCAAGTAAATATTAATCTAAAAAATGGTATGGATAATTATTTCATTACTTCGAATGTTGTGAAAATAGTAAGCTAAAGTTTAATATAAGAAGACGTGCAATGATAGAAAAGAGAAAGTGACATTTTGGATGTTTAATATTTCTGAAATAGTAATATTATCCACAAAAAATTGAAGCAACGTAGAAATTATTTGAAAAATTTATTGCGTTATGCAGATTTATTGAAAACTTTCTTAAGTTTAATAATCGTTTGACTACCCTAATATAAATTAAGATAGTGTAAAATACATATGATTTCATAGAATTATGTCATACAAAAGTGTTCTTTACTGCGCAGTGGTCATAGTGATCGAATATAAGTGAAAGATCTGGAAATGAAAAAGCTTTGAATGGTTTAAAATAAATACTAATTCTCAAATCAGCTACCGAATTTCACAGAAATAGAAACAATGATACGGAAGTAACAGTGAGTCATTCTTATCAATACTGTGTTGTGATTTGTTGCAATTGATAATAGAGCGATAGTGCAAAACCTGAATGACGTTTTTTAGTTTGTTAAAAGTTTAAGTAGTTCTCATTTCCCTACTACTTTGAGACTCAAAGTGACGTGTCACATTTGTTTTCAAATTCTTCGGTGGCTGATTTCTTTTACATGCGCGTGCAGTTTAATCCGAAGCAATGCACCTAAGATTGACAGAGCGCTATACCCTGTGTTGGATGAGTAGAAACTCGCTACAACATCATGTCTTTGATTTGGTTTTTCACACCTGGCAGTGGGTGGAAGGAATTTCAAAACAAAATTTAAGTTTTTTATGAGAAGGGTTGAAGGATATTTTTTCCTTGAAATTGCCTCTATGTAATACCTTAGCAGCAAAATTCATACATTTGTGTAACTGTCTTTGGAGACTTTTAGGTATATTTCCTAAGACCAAATCACAGTAATTAAAGCGCAATAACACTAGAGATTCGATGGAAAAAGTTCTTTTTTCGTCAAGCACATTCTCACGTGATGAAAAAACATCAAAGTGCCGTTAATTTTGATGTACATGAAAGACCTGTTTTGATCAAACCAGACGCCCAATTTTTTTACGTTCTCTACTGGTTCTATTATATAATTTCCTAACATTAGAGGGAAGTACAGTACCTTATTGCATCCCCTAACCTAAAATGATGCGCTGTGTTTTGTGGGCGTTAAGTTAATGACCATTTTGGTTGTACCATGATTTTAAGTTATTTATAAGTCCTTCAACGTTTGCTTTCGTGTCAGGTAAGTTAGCCAGAGTGTTTGTCTTTGTACTTTGTACATCACCTGCGTACATAGAAATTCTCGTATTTGGAAGCATGGAAGGGAAATCATTCATGAAAATAAAATACGAAAGTGGACTGAGAATAGATCTCTGGGGAACGCTAAAATCGAGGAGTATCAATTGTGATATTGTTTTCTCTACGCAGACTGCGTGGGAGCGATTTGACTGATAGCTCTGAAAGCAATGCGTGTCGATTCCTACGTTTAAGATTTTCTGCAAAAGCCGCTTGTGCTCGACACTGTTGGAAGCTTTAGAGAGATCAAGCAGTAGCAAAAGAGTGACATTTTTTTGTCTATGTTTCTGTTTATTTATTGTAGTGACATTAATTAAAGTCTATTGAATGCTGGTATGTGTCCTGTTTAGCATACTGGTTTTGATGAAGCAACTCAGATTCATCCAAATGTGCTGAGAAGTGATTTAGTATTATTTTTTCTAGTACTTTGGATAAAACCAGTAAAAGACTGATCGACTTGTAATTTGATGCAGTATTGATGTCGCCAGCTCTACGGGAAAAGAAGGGGAGAAAGACGAGGGCTGGGTGGAGGGAGGAGAGGGAAGAGGAGTGGAAGGTGGAGGGAGGGGAGGGAAGAGGAGTGGAAGGTGGAGGGAGGAGAAGGAAGAGGAGTGGAAGGTGGAGGGAGGGGAAGGAAAAGAAGTAAGAGAGGGTGGGTGAAAAGAAAGAAGAGGAGAGAAGCCAAAAAAGACGATCGGAATTGTTATGAAAAATGATGATTTAGTTTAATGAATAACAAAAAGTTAAAAACTTTTGACAAGGATACTACGCGAATTTTGTGAATAAAATGTAAATCACGGACTAGGTGTGTTTTTCTATAAATTATTTTTGAAAACAATGTGTAGCAAATCAAGGAAACGTACGGTTTGAAAGCTATGAGTACTTTTCGTACTAAGTAATGTGTGAGGTTAATTGTAACGAAATGGATGTTTAAGTTCTGAAATAGTTTTTTAGGAGAAACTAATATTATGAATCTGGAAGCAAATGATGTATATCAAGGATAACTTATAAAACTTACACTTTCCCCCAAAAAATATGTATAACATTACCATCTCACCCCAGGGAAATAAGTTTCCTTTGCCTAAATAATACATGATGTGTATAAGCGAGAAAAATACGTATTATAAGTTGGAAAATATATGTTTTCCCCAAAGACTGAACTCAAGTCTTTTATTTCGTGTCAGAAAAAGAGTTAAATGAGAATATCAAATGAGTAATTAAGTGAATCAACAAATAAATGAATATAAATATGAATAAATAAATAAACAAGTAATAAATAACTAAATATGTCAATAAATGAATATATATATATGTAAATTTTCACAGGGATAAAATAGTACTTAAATTAATGAATTAATAGATGGCTAAATATGAAATACATATTATACACATATATGTATATATATATATTTAATTGCGTAAACAAATAATTAGCAAATAAAAACAAAGCGTCATTGAGAAGCAGGACTGACATTCATGTATTCTGACCATTTTTTTGATGTAAAATTTAATTCCAGCAACTTGCTGGTCAGCCGTGTTGCTTGTGTGTGTCCATGTGAGTGCGTGTGTCTGTGTATGTATGAGTGTGTGTCTATGAGAGCACGTGTTTGTATGAGTGCGAGTGTGACTGTGTGTGTACGTGTGTCTACATGAATGTGTAGGTCTGTGTATCTGTGTGAGTGTCTGTGTGAGTGTCTGTGTGAGTGTCTGTGTGAGTGTCTGTGTGTGTGAGTGTACAAATACAAGTTTTCTCCTCCCCTCTGACATTGGCAGAAAACTAAACGACTGAGAGGGACTACTGACGCTGAGGGGAGTGTCCTAGGGAGGGAAAATAAGAAAAACTCAGGGAAATCAAAAAAGGAAAAACTAACTGGACGCAGCAAGAATGCCGCTCCTGGTGATGGCGATGCGTGAGAGTAACACGAGAGGGTAATTTGTGAGGGTAACTCGTGAGGGTAACATGTAAGGGTAACGTGTGAGGGTAACTCTCCCTAACTCGAACGAATTAGGAACTTGAGGGGAGCAAGAGGGTGGCTTACAGGTCAGCGTTGCAGTGCTGAGTGTGAAGTGTGGAGTGTGTAGTCTAGAATACGAAGTGCAGAGTGTAAAGTGTAGAGTGTGGAGTGTGAAATATAGAGTTTGAAGTGTAGAGTGTGAAGTGTGGAGTACGATGTTTAGAGTATGAAGTGTCGAGGATGAAGTGTAGAGTGCTGTGCGAAGTGTGGAGTGTGAAGTGTAGAGTATGATGTGTAGAGTGTGAAGTGTAGAGAGTGAACTGTGGAGTACGATGAGTAGAGTGCGAAGTGTAGAGAATAAAGTGTAGAGTGTGAAGTGCTGAGTATGAAGTGTGGTGTGAAGTGTGGAGTGTGAAGTGTAGAGTGTGCAGCCACTGTGGTCGAGTGGTCTGCGGCCTGTGTTAGGTATCAGGTCTCTGCTTCGGGCAGAAAGACTGCGGGTTAGAAACCCGGCCATGAATACGAGCTGTTTCTCGTTTCGCGCCGTGAGCTCGCACTTATCGGTAAGCCCTCAACTCCCCGCCCATGGACACATCCCAGGATCGTCGCATGGAGCTCACCATCACCCTTACTCTAAGAATGTTAACCTTAAGGATTTGAAAAACCAATGTACTAATGTCTATGTACTGTGTACTTGATTGGAAATAAAGTTGTTTGTTTGTTTGTTTGTGTGGAGTGTGAAGTGTGGAGGTGTTTGTTGCTAGGAATTTCATGTTAATAACTACAATATTTTTTGCATACATGAATGTGAAGTCAATTTTAAGTACTATACAGTGCCCGTGGAAATTCCACAATTTTGATTTGAATAAATGGAAATTATTATAGAGATAAATGTATTAAAGATTTACGACGAATTATTGTGTTCTAAATGAATGCTTTTCATTGAAATACACGGAACTTTCATTCTGCATCTTATTTACCGATAACATGGCCATGATACTACCCGTTGAAATTACTTGGTTTAAAAGTGATAAAATTAAGGATCTATGAAACAAAATACATATTTTAGTTTCACCAGTGGTACTATCAGAAGCTGAATATTTTTCGTAAATATATACAGAACTTCTATTCCACATCTTATCTACCGATAACATGGCCGTGTAGGAGAAGAAAACTAATAACGCAAAAACTGATTATTTTATAGAGATCGGAGCATTTGGTATCCAAAATATAATGTTTATACTACATGCATATCCGTTCTGATTTCAGTTCAGTAATTTATCTTCAGTAATAGATAGGAAGGAATGGGATTGACACGCAGAGATACGGAGATCGAGAAAGAAAGATGGAAATACATCCATTATATATGTAGATTATATGTATATTTTCAGTAAACGTCTGTACTTTCTTCACTCATGAACCCAAGTGAGGAAGGTAAATCTCTCATACATCAGCGTACGTGTACCAATGTGCGGTTATATGTATGAGCACACACACATGTATGAACACACATGCATGTATGAGCACACACACATGTATGAACACACATGCATGTATGAGCACACACACATGCATGAACACACATGCATGTATGAGCACACACACATGTATGAACACACATGCATGTATGAGCACACAC
>VCRD01008755.1:0-12704 GCA_006783055.1 Trinorchestia longiramus
ACACCCTTCATCGCAGTATCTATTATACGGTTGCGGTTGAGTCACGTTACATTACGTTGCTTTTGGTTGGGAATTTTATGAATGTTTTGGTTTTAGAATTTTTTTACACTTTTTAATTTTTAAAATGGTTTACATTTTTTATATTTTTTAAATTACTTTTTAATGTTTTTTATTTTATAAATTTTCAAATGATTTAATTATGCGAATTTTTCGAATTTTTTGAGTTTTTTAAATATTTTAGTTATTTTTATGTTTTAATTTTGTTTTAATTTTTTTAAATTGCCTAAAATTTTTCTTTTTTTAGTTTATGAATTTTTTGAATTTTTGAATTATCGGAATTTTTTAAATTTTTGATATTTTGTCAGTTATTTGAATTTTTGAAATTTTTTGAATTTTTTGAATTTTTGAAATTTTTGAAATTTTTTGAATTTTAAAAAGTGCTGCTAACGTATCTGTGATACCGACAATACCTTACTTATGTGCGAACCTGTACTATGCGGCCCCATGAAATTGCGAATTTTTGAACGTGGCCCTTGCACTGAAAAGTTTGCCCACTCCTGATCTAAAACAATGGAGCAGAGAATAAGAGAACAAAGAGAAGCAGCAAGAGAGCGACAGAGAAGGAGCCGACAGCGCTTGCGAGAAGACGAAAGGCAAGCAGCTCGTGATAGAAGTAGACTACGAATGCAACAGCGAAGGATGAATATGAGTCAGGAGGAGCGAGAATTGCATCTTCAAATCATGAGAAATAGAGATCAAGAAAGTCGAAATGATATGAACGATGTGAAGAGACAGCAATTTCTAGAAAACAGGAAAAACGGATACCAAGAAAAACAAAATGATATGAATGAGGTGGAGGGACAAAAATTTCTAGAGAACATGAGAAACAGAGACCAAGAAAGACAAAATGATATGAATGAGGTGGAGAGACAGCAATTTCTAGGAAACAGGAGCAACAGAGACCATGAAAGGTAGCATCAAAGTTGCTGAATCATGTAATCAATGATTGTTAATTTATTCACTACCTGTAAAATCATGCTACTGAACTAACCGCGAATTATTCGCTGGTTCTGCTAGTAAAGATGAATGCATTAAATGTTTGCAACAAATTATTGTGCATTAAATGAATATTTTTCATTAATACATACAGAACTTCCATTGTGTATCTTATATACCGATAACATGGCCCAGATAGTACCTGTTAAAATTTCTTGATTGAAACGTGATAAAATTCAGAATCTATAAAATAAAATAATTTTTTCAGTTTTACTCGTGGTATCATTAGAATCTGAATATTTTTCATGAATGTATACAGAACTTCTATTTTATATTTTATTACTGATAACATGGCTGTGTAAGAGAAGAAAGCTAATAGGGGAAAAACCGAGTATTTTCATAGTGATCCGGTGCCTTTGGTATCCACAATATAATGTATATGTAACAGGCATACCTGTTCTGATTTCAGTCCAATAATTTTTATTTAGTAATAGATAGGAAGTAATGGGACGGACACGGAGATAGAGAGAGAGAGATGGAGATACACTGTCTATCATACAGGGTGGCCCATAAGTAAGGTTCCTTTTTAAAATTATTATAGCAATAAAACTAAAAATGGTAAAGGGATTTAGTTAATTCAGAATGAAAGAAAAAATTTCAAAGTTCAATATAAATTTATAAATGAAACAATAAAATACCTCTAACTATGGAATACAATATCTTTTAAATGACTTCCGTTATTAGTCAAACAATGGCGTGCTCTTTCATTACTTTCCTCATTACCTCTGGTAAAATGTTGTTGATCTCTTGATTGATGTTTAGTTTCAATTGCTGCCAGGCATTTCAATGTAAACATTTTCCTCTAATGATCCCCAGAGAAAGGAATCAGGAGCACTTAGATCTGGAGATCGAGGTGGCCACGGTAAATCACCAAAACGAGAAATTATTCTGTTTGGAAAAATTGCTTTTAAAATTTGCATTGTTTCTTTTGCTGTGTGCGCTGTAGCTCCATCTCTCTCTCTCTCTATTTTTTTAGATGAGTGAAGTGGACGTTCATGAATTTTTTTTTGATTTTCTGAAGCCCAGAATCTGCAATTTTGCTTATTAACAAGACCATTGAGGTGAAAATGGGCCTCATCAATCATTATCAAATTCTTTACAAGTTTTCATTTTCTGCAAGCTACAGAAATCTATTCGCAAAATCTAATCGCTTTCGATAGTCCGCAGGATGGAGTTCTTGAGTTAATTGAATTTTATATGGACGATACTTTAAATCTTTTACCAAAATACGTTGCTGTGAGGTACGTAACATTCTCAGTTGAATTGAGAATGTGAGGTACGTACGTCTCCTAGAGCTGAACAAGCTGAATTGAAGAACCAGTTCGTATGGTCCGTGGCCTCCCACAACGTTGTCTGTCTGTTGTTGTCCCAGTTTCTCTAAATTTCAATACCAGTTATTTATGCACATCTTCGAAGGACTTCTTTCAATACCATGAATATTCCTGTAATTCCTCTGAACTGCAGTAACCGAACAATTACATCGGAAGTAAAGTTCCACTATTTTCGTTCGTTGTTCCATTGCGTAGCGATTCATTTTGGAGGGGTGGATTTCATGAATTTTTTGAGCAACATTTTGAGATTGTCGGTAGACTTGATGCTCTGGTAGAAAACTTTGAAATCTTCTCATTCATTTTGAATTAACCAAATCTTTTTACCATTTGTAGTTTTATGGCTATAATAGTTTTAAAAAGGTACCTTACATATGGGCCACCCTGTACTATATGTACATAGATTACATGGACGTATAGGAGTAGACGGCTAATGACGGAAAAAAATGGCCTATTTCATAGTAATCTGGCGCTTTTGGTATTCCCAATACAATGCTTGTAATACATGTTTACTCGTACTGATTTCAGTTCAATAAATTTTTTCATTAATAAATTGGAAGAAATAGGACACACACACACACATATTGTCGTCTTTGTTCCTTTTTTACTGTTTACCAGCATAAGATTCTAGTTTACTTCGTAAGATAACATCCAAAAGGTCATTAGATTATTTCCAGTTACTTTATAAGATAGAATTTGAATGACATCTTAACAAAAACACGCATGTTGTGGAACGCAATCACTCTAGTGGTAAATACCAGAAGTTTTAATTAAGCCTTAACGTGTTTGTAGTGGTGTTTAGACCCTAGTCTTTTGAGATCCCGATTTTAGCTTCAGCTACAGTTTATGTCTGAAATTTATATAAAACTCGGAACAATTTCTGTTTAAAATTCTTGGAGGCATGAAACGTGTCATCTGGTTAGGGGTCCGGCGGTGCAACGCCAGCTTTGATTCATAAGTAAAGTAACTTAATAAACAAATCATATTACAAGTAAAAAATAATCCTGACGCTAAAAACAGTTCACCAACCTTAGAAGAAAGAAAAAATTCGTCGAACGTTCAAATTTTTGTGCGATGAGACCCGATGCATGAATTCAAAGTATTTCATCCAGTGATGGGATAAAACGATCACAGTTATTCAGCCAATTAAATAATGACAATGTCTGTGTTTCATAAAATCTATAATGTGATCTAAGTTCACCCACATATCCATTGTAAACGTCATTGTTCTTCTTTGGAGCTGGTCGCCAGGTGCCTTTGGATTTCATAATTAATCCAGGGCATTTGGCTGAGCTGTAATCCATGTCCGTAATCTGGCACGGTCGCTGGGGTCTTCCATCTTTGTTAAGGAAACTCGTAAGTCTTGGTGGGCTGCCCCTACTTTCCTCAGCAACGCGTCTTCAAGTCTGAACTAAGATTTACGTAGTTTCATCATCCTCAGATCGTTTTCCTTTTCTGTCCCAGTCAGGAAAAACGAATCCAAGGTTGTAAAATTTCTAAAATGAGCTCCTTGCATAGTCGTTGCAAGGGAAAATGTCTTGTATGAGTAATGAAAATGTTATTCTGATCAGTTTACGATGTAGTTAGAGACATATATAGAAAAGATTTCACAAATAAAAGAGCTCTAACTGCAATATGATAATTTCGTGATGCTAGGAAAACCGTCAGTTCTTCAGAAATTGTAATAATTGATTACTCCATGTTTAGTTTTACCTTTTAGTAAAATAAAAAATCATCATATCGTAATACTGCTTTCTTATATTTCATTTTCAGTGGCTTGTAGGACTGAAGTATTCATGGTTAATTATTAAAATTCACTGATTCATCAATCCTTCATGTACCGGTCTCCTAAAATCAATTTTCTAAAATTAGAAAAAAAGATCCTAAGAAGTGAAATACAACACGCATCAAGCACACAGGTTGCTACCCCCAGCGTCAATGTAAAATTTTTCATTGGCATTAAATAAAATTGATTTCATATCCTGTACTTATGATGGAACGTTGTATGAACAATGGAGCTTAATTTCATATTTTATCACTGTGAGGATGCGTTACTTGATCATGGCGTAGAGTTCGACATCAGTACGTGCAGGCATGATCTTCTAGCTGCATAGCACAGCTAAGCGCTTTCTAGAGATAATATCACGTAGAATTTACGACGATAGCAAACTAAAGAAAAATTGAAAAAGACCGAGAAGCATACAAGAGAAAAATTTTCGTTGTAAGACTTCAGTAGCAGAAAAAATAAGAACAAAAAACAGTGCCTCGCCATGCTGAGCACAAGCAGCAGCACCCAGTGCTGAGCACAAGCAGCAGCACCCAGTGCTGAGCACAAGCAGCAGCACCCAGTGCTGAGCACAAGCAACAACAACAGCAAGAACACAAAAGCTGAGATTTATAATACAAACAGCCTACATCGTAGCAATAACTAGACATCAGACCTGAACTTGAGATATACATGTAAACATGCCCAGTTTAGCTCACAGTAGTGCCTTCTGAGTTACCAGCACTCTATGTAATGTTCACTGAAGTATTGCATGTTCTTTCAAGTATTGCATGTTCCTTCAAGTATTGCAAGTTCTCGCAAGTATTGCATGTTCTCGCAAGTATTGCATGTTCTCGTAAGCATTACATGTTCTTGCAAATAGTGGATGTCCTTGCAAGTATTGTATGTTCTCACAAGTATTGTATGTTCTTGCAAATATTGTATGTTCTCGCAAGTATTCCATATTCTTGCAAGTATTGTATGTTCTTGCAAGTATTGTATGTTCTCGCAAGTATTGTATGTTCTTGCAAGTATTGTAAGTTCTCACAAGTATTGTATGTTGTCGCAAGTATTGTGTGTTCTTCCAGGTATTACATGCTGAAGTGACCAATTCGTTCACATGATTGAGTGAGATGTTGCACGTGTGTCCCGTGGAGTTTGCTTGTCACTCATGTAGAGCTGTGTTGTAGTCCGAAGTAAATGTTGCATTTCACATCTTGGGAGGCAGTAAAATTATTACTTTCTATGTAATTATGTACAATAGTACCTCAGTTAACAACCACAATCCGTTCCTGAAAGCTGATCGTTAACTGAAACGTTCGTTAACAAAATCAATTTTTTCCATAAGAAATAATGGAAATAAAAATATTTAGTTCTCATCCCCAGTTGATTTGCTTATATCAATAACATATGTATAACCCATAGGTATGTTTTTTCAATAATAAATGTAGTACACTAAAGTGCAGAAAGTGTAAATATAATAAAAACAATAAAGAAATCATTTAACCCTTTAGCAACCACTTTTTAAATCATTATTAAAAAAATTATCTTATTGTTCTTTTTTATTAAATGAACATCTAAGGACACTAAACCATCATACTACGATGCAAAATATATTTTGATAGAAAAAATGAAAGACGACATATTTGTCCACTTGGACTTGAGGCAGCTTGGAACGATAGGCGACATATATGTCCAGGTAGACTTGTGCATACAATGAGGTCAGAAAATGTTCATTATTTCATATAAAACAACATAATAACATGTACCCTCTAACAATTCTCGTGCGTTCGACTGTTAGTTACTGAATGCTGGCTGCATAGAATTTACTAGTAACGACTGGCATGTTCACTCACAAGTAAGTGATCCTATTCCTGATGAAATGACAAGAAACAATTCCGATTCCTATCACAACACAAATGCACTCGACACTTCATGCAGAACATGTATACTCTTCCAGAGCACTTCAGGAACTTGCAGATGTCTCGTCTCTCAAAATGGATCCGATAGTGGCCTATTCCATCTTTCCGAATAGAATCATCTGGAAGGGGTTTTGTTGCGTGCCAAAGTAGTTTTTTCGTCTTCAAGTTCTGCTGGACGTTTTCGGCTGATGGACGGCCACGTTTCTTGATGACATCTTTGTTTGCAAATATTAGAGCATTAGCAAGCCTCAATTTGAATTCACAAAGGGATGTTAGCTAACGGTAGTTTGTCTTACGAACTATCTCTGCTTTCCGCAGAAGTACCCAGCCATTCACAACAGCCATGTCAAACGTGTGGAAGATCAGA
The DNA here is from genome assembly GCA_006783055.1 of Trinorchestia longiramus. Taxonomy (NCBI): domain Eukaryota; kingdom Metazoa; phylum Arthropoda; class Malacostraca; order Amphipoda; family Talitridae; genus Trinorchestia; species Trinorchestia longiramus. The sequence continues at coordinate 6,439 of VCRD01008755.1, forward strand.
CTCTAATAATACTTCTTTGAACGAAAACTCATACTATAATAGGACATGAACTGATCATGGAGGTCTACTCCACCCATGTAATTATTGTATTCGGAAACAATATTGGGCAGAGGAACTTCTGCACACTCTTTCTTTTTCGTGTCAAATCTCCTGCAATGCTCCACAGGGAATGAGTTCAAATAGCTTGATAGTAAAGAGATAGCCTTGTTGTCATGCCATTTGACTTCAGTCAGTGTTAGGTTGGGTTCAAAATGCGGATGTTCATCAAAGGAACCTCTGTCAAGCTTTTGTAATTGCTTGTCGCTTTTGAATGTCATTTCTCTCAGTCTTCGCTCTTATACTGTTCCACGTGCCATAATCTTCCCATTGGCTGAATGTTCCACCAATTTCATTGATGTGAACCAATTATTAAAGAAAAGCAAAAGTGGTTCCCGTCTGGAATACATTCAGCAAGATGAAGGACCGAATTTCCACTTGCACCCAAATCGGGAACTCCAGGCCGATCAACCGGAGTAATCTTACCAGTGTATGGTATTAAATCATAGACGAGATCAGAACTGCCTGCAAGCACAAAGATCTTATATCCCCATTTGTGTGGTTTCTTCGGAATGTATTGTTTCATGGAAGAAGTTCCCTTGAATGGAACAATCTGCTCATTTACACTAAGATGCTCTTCCATTGCTCTTCCAAGGAGTCTGATCTTTGCTAGCTTGTCAGACGGATCTAACTTACTATTGTCTATGAGTTGCAAACTTGCTTTAAAATATCTTTCCAATTTTTACGTGACATAGTGGAGTATATTTTATCATTCATAGCATATTTAGACCAGTGAAGTCGTGTGTTTGTTATTTTCGTAACAGACATCAGCATAGAAGTGCCCAGCCATTGTTCCAGTTCTGATGTGGTTAGAGAAAAAGATGTATCAGGACCCTTCTGTGCAGCATACAGGTTAGTTTGCAAAGAAATTTCATCAAGTAGTTCATCTAATACAAACAGTTTGAAGTAATCCAGAGGGGTTTCACATGTGGTAGAGACTGATGGAATTTGTCGGAAAGCAGGTAAACTATATTGAAAATCTTGCTGATCAATTCTTTTTCAGTTCAATCTTGTTGAATATGCCCGGGACTGCTTGGGACAATTTTGGGATTCTGTGGAAATATTTTTGAGTATCATGGGCTCTACTTTTTGATCCTGCTCATCATCAATTTCTAATTCTTCTGTGTCCAATAAACTAGAGAAGTCGGGATCAAGGACGTCGTCGTCATTGTCCAGCTCGTCATCTTCCAATCCGCTTGATAATGTAGTAGCAATGTATTGTTCTATTTTACTTGGTCGCAGTTTTGTAGAGTAGAAAATCTTTGTAGTAACACCGTGGGATGCTCCTGTAAAAAATATAAATAATCATGAGAAATATATGCTGTGGTAATATGAAGGTGTATTTAGCTTTAGTAAAATAGTCTTTATTAGACAGATAATGATACATATACTCATATATCAAAATATATACATGTGATATTACCCTCTAGAAATTGCTCTTCACAGAAAACGGTACCACTAACTCATAAAATGACTTTAGGAATGTTTTTCATGAACATTTGTTTCACATACCATCTATAAATGTGTCACTTTTTTATTTATTAGTCCAACTGCACATATCTGGTGTGCTTTGAAGATCGTGCTCATAAGACTAAGTGGACATATCTGGCGTCTTTGAAAATATATTTAGCAATTCTCATCTAATTATGTTTTTCATTTAAATACAAATGAATACATTAGTAAACCCCTCCTACATTAGTACATATTTTTCAGGATAATTTTTACCTTGTTTGTCCATCATTGCACCGGAAAGATGCCAATTGAACAACTGATTCAGCAGATGTGCTTTTCCTTCCAAGACTTGATGTGCACTGAAAACGGGATCGCCGACTCTGCACTTCTAAAGTCTAAACCAAACTAGAACATGTACCGGAGACGATTGATCGTGGATTGCTTACAAATCTTTGATCTTGAGTCGGTTATAAAATTTATTTGAAAGGCGACAGATATGTATACATGGTTGCTAAAGGGATAAACATTAGAAAATTCATCTTTTTGACTGCGATATGATGGCATAAGTGGATGGTTGTATGGGGAGGAAGGGATGGAGTTACTGTTTTGAGGGAGAATTTCCCTCCATGAAAACATCTGGCATTGTTACTTCGGGGGTATTATTATTGTTACTTTGTGGCAATTTGTTCTTAATAATATTGATCCTTTTCAACACTTGTGGATTGTCCGAATGGTAGACCAACAACAGCCTAATCTTAAAATCTCCACTTGCGTTGCCACACAGTAAAAGAGTTAGTCTATGTTTTATAGGCTTGTCTCCTGGTAGTGCTTCCTCTTGTTTTATTATAAAGGTTCTTTTTGGCATTTTTTTCAAAACATACCTGTTTCGTCTGCATTGAACACCTGTTGCAGTACATATCCTTCTTCTTGAATTAAATCACTAAGCTCTTACAAATTTTTAAGCCCCTTCTTCGTTTGAACTAGCAGCTTCCCCATGCCTTACTACGTTGTATATTCCAGTTCTATGCTTAAAATTTTCGGACTAACCGCGACTGGCTTTGAAACTAAAATCCCTCTCAGCAATTGTACCAGGAGTTTTCTTTAATAAATCATTATAGATTTGTAGCGCCTTCTCCCAAATTGAAGCCAGACTGATGCTAGCACCTTCTAACTGTTTCTCATTTGTATGAACAAGAAGCAACTGTTCTACTTCCTCAATTACTTGAGACCTTTGCTTAGTTAAAGCACTCGCTTCTTTAGCAACACTAGCTCCTTTGATTTGTTTCTTATTCTATAAAATGGTCGAAATTGTTGACTTCGACATGTTGTCAACCGCTGTGAAATCAGACACTTGCACTCCATTTTCATGCTTAAAAATAATTTCTATTTTTATCTCAATTGTTGGTCTTTGTTTTTTCACCGCACTACTACTCTTACTTTTAACCTTCTTTGAAGACATGTTTGAGGACTATATTATGCAAATAAAACCCTGAAATAGCACAAAAACGCGAACGCAACGCGATAAAAACAGGCACCGTCTAACTGTAACAATGTCTCAAGTGCAACTGAGGTTGGAATGCCGCATGGGTTCTTTGTCTTGCTGTTCGTTATCCAAAAATTTCTCCGTTATGCGAGACAAATTTTTAGCAAAATTGTTGGGCGTTAACAGAATTGTTCGTTATCCAAGGCGTTCGTTAACCGAGGTACTACTGTATTAAACAAATTTTAGCCCACTAACAACAAGCAACATTGCAGATGTAGCTTATACAGAATTCACTCAGCAGCTCACGCAGCATTGTACACGCAGTCAGCCTATATAACCTACACAGTATTACACAGAGCAGCTCACACAGCATTGCACACGCAGTCAATCTATACAAGCAAAAAAGAATTTCATACAGCAGCTCGCAAAGCTTTGCACACGCAGTCAGCCTATACAACCTACACAGTATTACACACAGCAGCTCACACAACATTGCACACACAGTCAACCTATACAGTCTACACAGTTTTACACACAGTATTGCATACACAACCTATACAGTCTACACAGTATTACACTAAGCAGCTCACACAGCATTGCACACGCAGTCAACGTACACAGCCCATATAGAATATCCTGCAGCAGGGTAACGCAGATTATACAGAATTTCACACAGCGGCATAGCTGCGTTGACCGACGTCAATCAGAGGCTTGCTGAGATAAAGGGTCGGCAGGAGGCGTGATGAGGCGCAGATTATCACCAGCGCGCGTCAGAACAATGCCACCACCTGCCTACCATCAGCACAGCTCACGCGCACCGCAGCTTCATTTGAAGACATCTCATGAATGATTCATTGAGATAAACGTAAATTTCTAGCACAGCGCATCAAATAGGAAGCGGCAGTTTCAGTCTGAGCTAATTTGTATCCTTCAGTCAAGCTGCGCTGTAGACATCATTCTTGGTGCAAGTGCTAAAAAGACGCGCGTCACCTCGAAACATTTTTCTTGCCTCAAGCTGCAAAAATGCGTTGTTAAGACAACTCATATGTTCTGCAAGCGTGTTGGAAAGGCAACGTTCTTCTTCTAAAAAGGAAAGTTTAAATTTAATATTATTTGTGACATTTTTACACTGAAGTAAGCTTAGAGTGGTTTAGTCTGAAGTCCTTCTTGTAACTGTTTCCATTGCTTCCTTTAAAGGGCTCATTGCTTCCACTCTCAGTGTAGACTTCTTTCTGCATGAGTATCTACTACAGACTTCAACCTCGGTTCCTTCACTTTTTTGAAAACTCATTAAAAGTGTAAAGCCAATGAGGATTCAGTGCAGGACCACCCATTCAGCGGTGGCAAATAGATTCACCGTCAATTTCCGGCGGTCGCCATTGACGCAGTGGTGGTCATATGCAGCATAGAGCACTGGCGGTCGGCAGCACTGCAATGGTGTTTTAATTAAGGCCAGTTGATTAAGGAACGAAGCATGAAGCTTTGCACAAGTCTTAGTCAAGCTTGAACAGACAAAAGCTTCACCAATATCACAGTCTGGTGATCATAACTTATTTTAGATATTTCAAGTCCGTGAGTTACTACATGGTGGACCTGCCGTTCAAAGAACCCAAGCGCTTTCGTTTGTATTCAGGTTGTGCCGTACTAGGAGTAAAAGAAAATTATTATGATACATCTACCGTACATGTATGAGGTAAGTTTTGTAAACATAACGGTCAGTTTGTACGCTAGGGCAAAGAAAATGTTAGTATTCGTAGAAATGTTCACAATGTAACATTTTTAGGGCAAATTACATTGTTGGGAGTATATATGTTTTTGACTGTAAAGAAAAAGCGACTGGTAACGTGAGTGCAGAAAAAACATAATTTGCCATTTTTCCAGGTATTTCTAATACATATGTATTTCCACATAGGCCAACAATTCTTTGATATTAATTAATTTTTGTTTGTATTGCGTTGCCTGTGACCGTGAGATTTCATATCAAGCGTCCCCTGCAGAACCCTTCCAAGAAACTTACCCTGGGGAAAAAATGCTGAACACCCAAGCATGAAATAACCGCAGCCCAGCTCCAGGAAGATGAGGTTGGCGAGATCAGAAGGATGAGTGATGAGAGCTATTGCCTTAGCTGTCACAGTGTTGTGATCCTTTGTACTTGAATGTTTATTATATAACTGAGTCTGAGTGTGTATGATTATATTTTAAACCATTATTTGAACATTAAACCTTATTCTTTCACCAAACTACAATTTTAGCTCGGGCCTTTATTGTTAATGATCTGATCTCACCAAAGTAATGACCGACCAATTAACACCAGAACAATTTCCGATCAATTACTGCTGGGGAAGTCAACTATAACTTGTAACTAAATTATTAATATGAATAAAATATAACGAGACTAATGCATGATTGAAAATCAGATATTAACGAGTTCTTTTTCTCTAGTAGAATTAACGTCAAGTCAAAGCTTATGAAAGCACATTTGATTACTAGTATATGTGAAGTATTCTCATTAGGCTCAAAGGGAGAAACGACAGCTTCAGGTAAACACGTTCTGTGGTATTTTCTTGAACTTATTCTACAGTAAAACTACTGAATGAGAATTACCGGTAAAAATAATTTGCATACATTGATTATTAAATGATAAAGTTCATGGAACAGTTTCATTTGTCCACTTGAAATGTTTGGGATTGCTGACTACAAAAAACACGTTTTTGAATGGAACAGTTCTCTAGGACAGTAGCCGAGTAAGTTCACCGAAGTTAGAAAGTCTGCAGTTAAATATTGCACTGTATCTATAACATAAACAACACTTAATATCGCCACCAGTATCACGAGCAGCATCAGCATGTGCGTCGTGGCCTAGAACTGAGGAGGAAAAGACTTTTAGGAGCAATATTGTGTAGTATTTGTATACGGATGACGATTTCGATATCAGTCCCTTTAGGAATCGGTAGCTGATGGGGTATGTTAAAATACAAGTAAAGCAATGAACTATTTCTAGCAGACTCTGCCGTATGCTGTAATGTAGAAATAAGTCACTCTACGTGGTGTAGCAAATTCCGCTCTAGCCGTGGTGTAACAGCCTCACCTTGTCGTGGTGTAACAGCCTCTCCTCGCAGTGGTGTAACAGCTTCTCCTCGCCGTGATGTAACAGCTTCTCCTCGCAGTGGTGTAACAGCTTCTCCTCGCCGTGGTGTAACAGCTTTTCCTCGCCGTGGTGTAACAGCTTCTTCTC
>VCRD01008758.1:1469-16637 GCA_006783055.1 Trinorchestia longiramus
GGGAGATGTAGTGTGCAGGGGGAGATGTAGTGTGCAGGGGGAGATGTAGTGGGCAGGAAATGCGGTGTTCAAGTTAAAGTTAAAAAGAAATTCACACATGAGAGAACGAGCAGAAAACAATGGTGCGTAAGTTCAGTTCGAAATAAAATTAGAGTGAGTAATTTAAAGTGGAAATTAGATTATGATGGCTAAGTTAATTTATAAAACAAGTATGTTGGAAAAGTTAACGCCTCTGTACTCTTTCTGAAGCAGAATGCATAAAGGATTTACAGAGAAATACGGGAATGGTTGTTGGTTCTTATCATAGTATTGCTTTTAAGAGTTTTATTCTAGATACTTCGTTTTGCTCAACATTCTTCGAGGTGCAAAGGCGACAGAACTATGAATATAACTCTCTTTGAACCCACTATTTCTAGTCTGACTGCCGCTCCAATATGAAAAAGCCTAGCGACGTTATTTGTTGCACTACACACTCAAAAACTATTTAAATAAAAATGACGCTGCAGGAAAGGTTATGACTATCCTAAACGAAAATAAAATTAGCCATTGTGACATACGAATAAAATGTTTGTGAAACGGAATGTTATTTTTAATTAGGGAGAAATATTTGCAAAGAAGGGTGTGGAGACCAAATCTAGTTCCACGTTTTGCTCTATGAGCCTAAAAACATACAGAGGCCTCATGTAGCAGGCAACAAGCAGCAAACATACAGGGACCTCATGTAGCAGGCAACAAGCAGCAAACATACAGGGAGCTCATGTAGTAAGGCAACAAGCAGCAAACATACAGGGACCTCATGTAGCAGGCAACAAGCAGCAAACATACAGGGACCTCATGTAGTAAGGCAACAAGCAGCAAACATAGAGGGACCTCATGTAGTGAGGCAACAAGCAGCAAACATACAGGGACCTCATGTAGCAGGGAACAAGCAGCAAACATACAGGGACCTCATGTCGTAGGCAACAAGCAGTAGAACTACTGGAAGCTACAAGGCTTAACACGTTTGTTGCGATTGCCTAGCTGGTGCAAATCTTTACTTTGTACATACAGTCACTAGAAAGCTTTGAAAAAATTACAGAACCTAACCTGAGTGACCACCGGTGGGTCGCATCGCAACAAACGTGTTAACACGTTGACTCCGAAGTGGTACGTATGTGGACCACTTAGGTTAGGTTCTGTAATTTTTTCAGATCCTTCTAGTGACTATGCGTACAAAGTGAAGATTTACACCGGTCAGGCAATCGGAGGCAACGTGTTAAAAGTAAAGCGACCATTGTAGTATGCAGAGCCTACTATTATTAATGCTACTTGAACCTTATTGTATTTATTCTTTTATTTCAAACAAACAACTAGGTTTGGAGTCTGGAAATATGAAAATTTCAATCCTGAGTAGGCATAAGAGTTTTGGTTTAAAATAATGTATTTGTGTCTCTCACAGAGATATAATCATTAACACTTTACCTCAAACAGTAACCAATGACTTAGAAACTCCCAAAAAACAAATATTGAGGTAATGTTGATTGTTCTTACCTCCCTGAACTGTGGAAATGAACAGCCAATAAACTCTGTACGCAATAACCATTACACTTAATTACCAAATAATTGTTCCGGCTCCTGCTGTAGAGATTTCTGTCTTCTCTTTATAATTTCGCTGGTTTTCGCTCTGATACTCAAACATTTCTTATGCTGACAATTTTTTTAGAGAAAAACCCGTTTTTCATTGCAATATATTTCTAAAGGAAAAACCTGTTTCTACAAAAAATGTGAGCAGGAAAAGAAATTTTTTACAGATTTCTTAGCAAAAATAGGTGTTTTTGTTCTTTCTGAGAGGTGGAGGAAAAGACTTGGCTTGCACGGCCAGTCTTCGTTGTGTATGTGCAGCTAAGATGTCCGAGTTCCCATTTGCATGCAAAACCAAGCACCAGTGATTGGTCAATAGCTGCCGGGGCAAAGAAATACACGACGTCTACTCTGCTGCTGATAATATTGGAGACCTGCCCAAGTTTTAGTTCGACATGTGCAAAAAGTGCGAAGAAATAGCTCATTCACTACAGCAAACAATCTCTTGGGAAATATTTACTGTTAGATTACTGAACGAGACTGGCTGTTATCAGTATCTAGGTGGCGTAGACTGTTGATATGTGATAGTATAAACTTATATAGTGATACGTAATACCGTAATAGTATAAACTTATATAGTGGTACGTAATACCGTAATAGTATAAACTTATATAGTGATACGTAATACCGTAATAGTATAAACTTATATAGTGGTACGTAATACCGTAATAGTATAAACTTATATAGTGATACGTAATACCGTAATAGTATAAACTTATACAGAATGGACCACAAAAAATTAAACCCAACTTTAAATGTTAATTACTTCACAGTGAATGAAGATATTTTAGGTATGTTATTTTTCATTCAGTGCAGAGAAATGTTCTCCATAAAAATGTCAAGTTACATCAAATTGGTTCCACTTCTATCTCTCACCAATGACGTAAATAATAGCTGTAAAAATTTGAGTAAAAAATTAAAATATTGTAATATTATTCTAAAGAAGTTTTAGATTAAAATTATTTTAAAATGAGTTATAACGACTCACTTAATAAAGCATAACAGAAATGGATTAATAGATACACAACCGAAATGCATATTTTTATTGCAAATGGCGGCCAGCTGCGTTGAAACATTTTTCACATCTTACTTTCATTGATTTCATAGCACGTTTAATTACATCAGGATTGTCGTTCAAAATGTCTATTTCACTTCGAATTCGATTTTGCAATTTTTCCAAATCCTGGGGCGGTGAAAAATACACTTTGCTCTTCAAATAGCCCCACAGAAAAAAATCACAAGGTGTGAGATCGGGGCTCCTGGGTGGCCATTCAATGTCATGGCCAAGCGCTATTATTTTCCTTCCAAGCATTTCTTGCAAATAATTCTTAACGATTAGTGTTCTGTGTGCGGGAGCACCATCTTGCATTCACAAAATACGATTAAAATTTCTTCCGTAAGCAATCTCAAGTTGTGGAATAATTTCTTTCTTTAACATTTGCAAATACTTGTCACCATTTAGCGTTGTAGCATAAAAAATGGTCCAATTACCGATCCGGTGCCGCACAAACCCAACCAAAGAGACACCTTTTCTTTATTCATGCTGATTTCATGAGTACTTTCTTCAGGAGGATGGTTTTTCGGTGCATAATGCCTACAGATCTGCCTATTTATTGCTTCATTCATATGAAATGCGCATTCATCCCCCACCACTAACCATTTAGTAAATATTTCTGGACGTTCAGCGAACCAGTGAGCAAATCTTAAGCGACGAGAATAATCTCCTTCGAGAAGTTGTTGCTTAACATTAGTTTTGTAAGGATAATATTGCAAATTATTACGAACAATTCTTTGGAAGGAGGATGATGACAATTCTGTGTCATTTCTTCTTTTAGATACCTTAGGATTTTTGATTATTGCTTGTCGAACACGTTCAATGTTTTCGTTGGTTCTTACAGTTTTCAATCTTCCTGAATTTTCTTTGTTTGGATTTGAAATAGTACCACGTGTTCTAAATTTATTAACAGTCCTCCAGACAGTCTTCTTGGTTGGAGAGCTTCTTTCAGGAAATCTCTGTTCGAATTCATTTTGAACTTCCTTTAAGCTCTTTATTTTCTGCGTAGACTTTGTTGATAAAAATGAGTTTTTCATTCGTGAGTTGCCTAACGATGGGCTTCGTCATTTGGAAATTTAGCTTTAAGTGTTAATTTTCAGACGATTTGGACTTTATTTATACTCTAACCTAAAGCTTTGTATCCACGATATGTATCTCTGTGTATAATGCAGCAAATGAAACTTAAGTATTTTTATCGAAAGTTACTGATGTTTAAAAGTTGGCTATCAATCCTAATCTTAATATACTTCAGGTGGAACTTGCATTTTTACAGCTATTATTTATCTCATTGGTGAGAGAGAGAAGTGGAACCAATTTGATGTGACTTGACATTTTTATGGAGACCATTTCTTCGCATTGAATGCAAATAACAGACCTAAAATATCTTCATTCACTGTGAAGTAATTAACATTTAAAGTTGGGTTTACTTTTTTGTGGTCCATACTGTATAGTGATAGTATAAACTTATGTATATAGTGATACGTAATACCGTAATCGTATAAACTTATTTGGTCATCAATACTTTAGATTTGTTTTAATTTTTCAGAGTGAAAGTGATACTGTATCCATGCAATGTTTGATCAGTATTGGCCGAAAACATTTTCTTTAAAGGATATTCTCTGCTCGGTAATATGTCTAATGGAAATTTGTTTGGGGAAGTTCATAGAACTTTTGACATCGTTAGAATTTTGCAGTTGTTGTACTGTTAACCACACGGGCGTACTGTCACTCAATTCTTTCTTTCATACAATATAAATTCGGGCTGTTGAAGGGTTCTCAATTTGTCAAGTGTTAGAATTCATACAAGCCGCTCATGAAATTTATAAAATATATACTGATATATAGTCAGCTATTAATCACAAAATCTACCAACAGAAAACTACAGAAATATAATTTTTATGGCATAATTTAATGACATGCGTTGCTAATTAAATTATATTGATACAATGATGAAAACTTATGTTTAATTTTTGTCAAATTATAGAATTATTTATTTAAATTCTTCGATCAAATAATTTCGAGTTGCAATATATGTACAGTACTTGGCCGAATTACGAGTATTACTAATGTTTGCATACCTGTGTGTATTGGGGCAGGTCTAAAAAAATAAGTATTGGATCGAAGCAGATGAGTATTAAATCTAAGAAGATCAGTATTACATCTTAAAAAAATCAGTATTAGGTCTTAAAAAATCAGTATTAGATTTTAAAAATCAGTATTAGGTCTTAAAAAATCAGTATTAGATTTTAAAAATCAGTAATACTTGAACAGTAAATTGGATCTGAGTTGAGAATGAGAATCCGCTCGAAGGGATATGCTTCATCAAGACAGACTTTATTATTTGCTTGTTTGAAATTCAAGAATTTACAGGAACGAAAACGACATTGATCAACACACTTCATTTGGCCAGACTTTCTTATATATTTAGACTTTTAGATGGGTGAGAATATATTTATTTAGATTTAGATAATTTGTTTGAACGGAAACGCTAGAGAATCAAAACCAAATTTGAATGATTTAATTTCTTTATTTAGACTCTGAAAATTTGTATCATCGAAAAAATAATAGACTAGAGATAAGTAAACTTCATTATTTATTCCAACTTTGAGAGTCAGTATGGAGGACAAAAAACAGCCAGGGCAGAAAGGTGCAGGTGCGACTTAGCCGCTCGTCATCTGTTGATGACAAAATCGTAGTCGTTCCGTTGTGTTCTGTCGTCTGAGCTGCATAGTTATGAGCTGCATAGTAATGAGCTGCATAGTTATGAGCTGCATAGTTATGAGCAGCTCCAAGTTAATGAGTTCATTGAGAGCAGCTGTACGGCTGGATGATGAGGACAGTTTATGGGTGAGTGGGAGTGCTGGTGGATGACATGCTATCAGTGGATGGGAGGTTTGCTGGTGGGCGAGATGGAGAGTTTGTGTGGGAAGAGGATAATTGGAGAGGGTTAGTGGATGAGTGTTAATGGAGGAGTAATGGATGAAGAGGATAAGAGGTGTATGAGGTGGAGAGTTCGTGGATGAATATTAATAGAGGGTTACTGGATGACGAGGATAAGGGGCATACGAGGTGTAAGGTTACTGGATGAAGAGGATAAAGGGTGGACAACATGAAAAGTTAGGAGATGAAGCGGATAATTGGTGGATAAGAGAGTTAGGCGATGAGGATTACGTGGTGGAAGAGATGAAGAATAAGTGGATGAGGATGACAACTGATGGCTGAGATGGAATGTTAGTGAACGATATGATGTATGATTGAGTGACAGATTTACAATCTTGTTTGCTAGCGTTCACTTTAAATAAAAATAGCACTTAATCATATGAAGTCATATGAAGGAAGTATACTTGGTAAGACGAGGCCATTACTTGTCATATAAAGGGAGTATACTACGTAAGATTCACTCACCTAATATTCACTACAAGCCAGTTCCCATGGAAATTCCACGATTTAGATTTGACTAATTTGAAATCATAAAAATGAATGCATTAATGATTTACGAGAAATTATTGTCTTTTAAATGAGTACATTCTGTATCTTATCTACCGATAATATGGCCCAGATAGTATCCGATAAAATTCCTTGATTTAAAAGCAACTAAATTTAGGATTTATGAAATGCATTTTTCAGTTTTACCCTCGGTACTACCAGAATCTGAATATTTTTCATGAATATATACAGAACTTCCATTCTGTACCGAATTTATCAATAACATGGCCGTGTAGGAGAAGAAAACTAATAACGGAAAAAATTAAGTAATTGATAGTGATTGGGCGCCTTTGGTATCCACAATACAATGCTTGTAATACATGCATACCGGTTCTGTTTTCAGTTCAATAATTTTCTTCAGTAATAGATAGGAAGTAATGAGACAGACACACACAGAGACAGAGAGAGAGAGAGAGAGAGAGAGAGAGAGAGAGAGATGGAGATACATTGGCAATTATACAGGGTGTCTTAAAAAAATGTACTCACCCTTTAACCGTTGCTAACATGCTGTCTTCTTTGTGTTGCAGGTGTGAGGTTCGAACCTTTGCGAACATGATTAAATGTGATTAAAGAATCATTTTCGCAAAGGTTCAAACTTCACACTTGCAACACAAAGAAGACAGCATGTTAGCAACAGTTAAAGGGTGAGTACATTTTTTTGAGACACCCTGTATATATAGATTCACTTCCTTCACTTCACAGATTGAGATCATTACACAAGGTCGACAAGGAGGTGATTTCACCATTACTCACCACTATCACCACTTCTCACTATCTTCATCACACGACAATCAAATATCTTTCAAGTTTAATTCTCTCTGGTCCAAAACAGTTGGTGCCGACAACTTTTACGTTGGTCAATACTAGTTGATACAGAGAGTAAAATTACAAAAATATGACTCATGCACAATACCTTCAACCTTATACATTATTCTTTAAAAAAGTACAAGGAACACAAATAAAATAAATAATTACCGGATTATTTTCCGGAACATTAATGCCGGAATTTTTCCCTTTGTGCAGCAACTGGTACCTACCTGAGGAGGTATTCAAATATTTATACATATTATTAAGTAACATTCATACTTTTCATTATAAACAAATACAAATATCCTACAATATAATAATACACAGTTTGTTTTTTCCTTGCTTGGTCTGTCTCTCTGTGACACTCAAAGATTTAGATAGGAGGAAATTCGGTAGGGTATACATGTATTGTAAGCATTGTATTGTGGATACCAAAGGCACAACCTTCAATGTGGAAACTCCTTCGCAAAGCCTGCGTCCACTGGCAAATCAAACGAAAAAAAGTTCACTAAAAACGCGTGAATTTTTATGAATGAGTCTACTAGTATACCGTATGTCCCACAAAAACTCGAACCGAGTATTTATTTTCCCGTATCAGTAATACCATCATAGGAATACCTAGGATTCTTAGGATGGATGGTATCAGTAATACCATCATAAGAAATTAAATGCTTATGGTATTCTTACGATGGTATTACTGATAAGGGAAATAAATTCTCTGTTCGGGTTTTTGTGGGACATACGGTATATGGAATTGTTTTGTAATTGTATAAAAATAATGGCCGCTCGAAGGCCAACGGATGCTTCTGAAATCGGCCATTATTTTTGTAACAACCTAATAGCTATCATTCAGACTAACCTGAATCTGACGCAGCCTGAGCCTGCTGGAGGGGCAGTCCAGAGGACTTGGATCTCACTCTTGGGTGAGTTGGAGGTGTGAACCACAGCGTTGGGGCAGTCGTCCGAGTGCATGGTGAGCACGTCACCGTACAGCTGTGGCACATCCATAACTTAATCAAGTACATGCATGCTTTTTAATGGAGTACATGTTCTTTTAATGGAACGTACGTTGTTTTAATGATATTCATACTCTTTTAATGGATCACCAGCTTGGTCGACTGGTGAGCGAATCTGTTTGCGAGCGGAAAGACCCGGGTTCGAATCCCGCTGCCGACATGGTTGACGCGGCTAGAAATACGGCATGGGACTTGGGTAAACAACCGAATAATTATCGAAGTAATTATCCGACCCAAGAATGGGCCAGAAGGTTCGTTCCTATAGCCTCATTCTATTCTATTCTATTCTATTCTACTGTTCATTTGATGGAATGCATGTTTTTTTAAAGGAATACATGTTCTTTTAATGGAATACATGTTCTCATGAAGGAATATATACATGCTTTTTTGACGGAATACATGCTCTTTTGACTGAATACCTGTTCTTTCAACGGAATATTGTGTTTTAAATGAAAAATAGTTCTTTATGATAAACGCGTACATATTCTTGTCAAGAAATGAAACACATGTTCTGGCACATAAAATAAAAACCATGTTCATCCAGGGAGAGTACGATACATGTTCTTTCAATATAAATAACACAACACAACGAATTTCGCAGAAAATAGTACCGCTAGGCAGCCGCTAATGGAGCAAAAGATTTACGATGAAATAAATGTATAACATTTTAGCAATCGTTCATGATGATTTAAAAGAGGTAGACGGAGTTACGTACTATTTTTCTAGAGAATTTGTTAGTTTGTAAAGCAGCAAACTTAGTATACAGCAATTTTGTTAGTTTGTTTGTTTGTACAACAGTAACCTTAATTGAAATTAATGGTGTTTGTTTGTACAAGAGTAACCTTAATTGAAATTAATGGTGTTTGTTTGTACAAGAGTAACCTTAATTGAAATTAAGTGTTTGTTTGTACAAGAGTAACCTTAATTGAAATTAATGGTGTTAGTTTGTTCAACAGTAACCTTAATTGAAATTAATGGTGTTTGTTTGTACAAGAGTAACCCTAATTGAAATTGACGGGGGTTTGTTTGTACAACAGTAACCTTAATTGAAATTAATCGTGTTTGTTTGTACAACAGTAGCCCTAATTGAAACTGACGGTGTTTGTTTGTACAACAGTAACCCTAATTGATTGAAATTAATGGTGTTTGCTTGTAAAACGATAAGACTGATTTATTTAATTACACAACTGAGTGACCTTTGTGAATTACTGATCATTTTAGCAAAAGAGTTTACCAATCATGTTAAATCTTAGCAATCTTTCTGTACAGTTTTTGACGTATTTTTCGTGAAACAAACCCATAATTTGGGATTGAAAAACCAATCTTTATTCTTTTCAGTTCCGTGGATTTCATATTATTCACTCAACAAAGAGCACAATAGCATGAACCAGCTAAAATAAAATTTCGAAATTTACTCATCAGCCAAAGTTAAATTGTAGAGAGCTAATTTGACTCACCGCTCTGTCACTTAAATTTAGAGCTCTAACACCTTAATTTACAGCTCTGGTACTTTAATTTAAAACTTCGTTATTTTAATTTACAGCTCTCATACTTTAATTTAGAACTCTGTTACCTTAATTCACAGCTCTGTTACTCAAATTTAAAGCGTCGTCACCTTATTTTACAGCTCTGTTATTTTAATTTAGAGCTGTGACACTGCCTTGCAAACTATGAGTCTCGTGCGTTAGTCAGGGACTTCGTACGTTAGTCAGTTACTTCGTACGTTAATCAGTTGCTTCGTACTTTAGTCAGTTACTTCGCACGTTAATCAGAGGGTTCAATTTGTTACACAAATTTTATCTTCATCGAAAGAACTCGACGAATTTTGCTTGGGTAGAATGAACTCAGCTGACATTTTCTAGCTACAATCAACTAGACTGATTTTGCTCAGATAAAATCAACTCATCCAATTTTCCCTGGACAGAATCAAAGTCAGTTTTGCCCGGGTAGAATTAGCTTAGTCAATTTTCTCCGGTGTGATAAAGTCATCAAATTATCCTTTGGAAAGAATCTCTACAAGTTCTCTATGGCATTTAAATATCAGTTCCGTCCGATTTATGAGTTGTAATTTTAATGCATCATTACATCGATCTAATTTATAAATGACACGTGTAGCAATCTTAATCATTTAGGTAATATTCCTTCTTTCAGATTTTTTAAAATTAGGTTGATAAAAAACTATTGTTGACCCAAATATACATTCAAAGTGAAAACACATTAGAGATATTATACTGTATGTATTTCAGAAGGTCAATACAGTAATTTCAGCAGTAAGATCCCTCAAAGACACTCATGGAAATAACGTGGTGAATGAAAAGACTTGTAGAAGATAGTTTTCACGTTTCAAAAAGAATGACTTCAATCTAAAGGACGAACCAAGAAAAGTACAATCCAAAGGACTCAATTCTGAGGAATTGCAGGCTCTCATTGATGAAAACTCTACCAGTACAACTAGAGAACTGAGTTAAGGAGTTCAGGTTTTATCATTTTTATCAATGACAGACTGCAATTCCTCAGAATTGAGTTCTTTAGAACGTCTTTTAGACTGAAGTCATTTTATTTGAAATATGAAAATCATTTTGTACAGGTATTTTCGTTGGCCAGAGGATTTTCATAAGTGTCTTTGAGGGTCGTCCTGCTGAAATTCCTGTACTGCGCTTCTGAATTTGATAGAGTAAAATATGCACGTGTTCTTTACTTATAGTGTACATTTGTGTCAACAATAGCTATTCATTACAATAATTTTAACAAGATTTGAAAGGACAAACATTAAACTTTAGTATTTTACTTATTTAGATGGTTCCGCTTATGATTTATAAGTAAATTGATCTAATGATGCAATGAAATTGTAACTCAAAAAATGAACAGAACTTTCGTTACAACCTAATACAAGGACAGTATGACATTAAAATGTGAGACAGGGGCCACTTAGAATTAAAAAAGAAGCTCTGTGATGCAAAAATATATGTACTAAATTTAATAATACGAATAATAGCATCATACATTGTTAAAATTAAGAATACAAGTATTATTTGGGCCAAGTCTCACGCAGCAGTAAGCAACATCACTCTTTACTTCTTTACCACAACATTAAACAAAATCTGTCGGCGCTGAAAAAAATCGAGACTTTACCCTCGAAAATCCCACTGGAGAAACAGGAACAATATTTTTAGCAAGAATTTCTGCTTTTAGAAAAGCTGTGGTGTATTGACGACTTCGAACTCCGATATCGAGAGAACGTGCTCGCAACTTCACCTCAAATTTGCCTTTATTTATTCACAATTGCATGATTGTGAGCTTTAAGAGATTCTTTATGTGTTCAGTGTTATAGTAAGAAGAAATTTTTTATGAATTAACTGGAACTAAATGTTGATAGCTAAGTTTATTCAAAAATTACACACGAATTCTGTTTGTCTGTGACTTGTTTTGATGTTGCGACCGATTTTTTATTGAAAGCAGCCATTGATTCTTTCTCAAGCAGTCAGTCTTCTTCTGAGCGAGCAGTTCTCAAGCAGTCAGTCTTCTTATGAGCGAGCAGTTCTCAAGCAGTCAGTCTCCTTCTGAGCGAGCAGTTCTCAAGCAGTCAGTCTCCTTCTGAGCGAGCAGTTCTCAAGCAGTCAGTCTTCTTCTGAGCGAGCAGTTCTCAAGCAGTCAGTCTTCTTCTGAGCGAGCAGTTCTCAAGCAGTCAGTCTTCTTATGAGCGAGCAGTTCTCAAGCAGTCAGTCTTCTTCTGAGCGAGCAGTTCTTACGAAGAATGAACATTTATTGAAGGCGGTTATGCCCCACACCAACCACACGTGCAGGGAATGGAATTACTGTTACACTATTTTAAAAATTCATCATTAGGAATGGCAGGGGAATTGGAATAGTGAAGCCTGAGTTTTAAGGAATTAATTTGTCTCTGATGTGCGTGTGTGTTTTGATTGCAAGGACACGTCACGGCAAAATATAAAAACCTTCACGTGATCTTTAATAAGTCCTAATTTTTTAGAAAGAAAATAAGAAAAGTTGCACAGAAACTGTGGTCAAATTTAAAAAAATCAAAGAATAAGAATAGAATGAAAAGTCAGTTATTCCAATGAAATTTATACACAACATATGCATTATGATTGTATTTTTGAATACTTTAAAATTGAATTCCTTAAGTGATAAAAATTATTTTGTTGATAAAACAGAAGCGTAGATCAAGGAAGGAGCAGCAAAGACCACTAGAGAAAAATAAGATTAATTCATATATTATATCTCGAGCATGAGGTAAAGAAATACAAAATTCTCGAAGCCAATTCCATTGCAAATAAACGACGAAGATTTTTGAATTCTCAAATACTGAGAGATTTTTTATTTTTGAACTTAGTTTTGCAAACTTCGCCTACCCCTTCATGTAGGGGACAAAAATGCAAGGAAATATAATTATATAATTAATTGTATTTTTTTGTTTGCATATCAAGTTTATGAAAGTCTTGAGATGATCGATGATCTTTGAAGGGAAGGAAAATTTAATCGATAACTTTCAATAAAATTCTTACCAAAAATACATATACTACACGTGCAAGGGTCATGGAAAATATTTATTACACGTGTGAGGGTAAAAAAATCATTTTCTACACGTGTGAGGATCATGAATATTATTTTATGTATGTGTGAGGGTCATGAAAATCATTTACTACACGTGTAAGGGTCAAGAAAATCATTTACTACACGTGTAAGGGTCAAGAAAATCATTTACTACACGTGTAAGGGTTAAGAAAATCATTTACTACACGTGTTAGGTGAAGAAATCCTTCCGGAGTATTAATATGCAGCACGCGCACAACTATGTGTTTCAAATCATTGTCTGAATTCTATTCGATTTATTATTGTATTATTGGTACAACAAACAACGTCTTTGTCAGTGGCTATTCCCTTTAGTAAAATAATAAGCTAATTGTTCATCTCAGATTTATTCAATTTCTGTTTTGAACTATTGGGGATCAAATTAATGAGCTTATTTTCTCAATTTTTTCAAAATTTCAGCTTCATTGTAAACAAAAGACACGGATTTTCTAAACTGATTTCTTGAAGTTTGTTATCTCAGTTGCATGCTTACCTACAGACCTGTCAGTTGAACTCGTTCAGGTTGACCTGACAGGTATGACTGTTGAACATATTTTTCTCAACAATATACCATGCGAAGGGAAGCAATGTGAATATTTTTTACAGCACGTGAATCAAATTTTTCGTGATTTTCATTTTCAGTCCTACACGTCTTACTTGTAATCACGCGGTGAAAATCATGAAAAAATATGAGTAATAATAACGGTCATCTTTTGTTGCGTGAACAGTTTATCATACAACTCATTATCTTATTTTAAACATCGGTTTCTGATAGTGCATAAAATAGAGCTGACCTTCTACCACCACTTTTTACATTCGAACGAATTTAAATGCATCAACAGATTCTTCGATCACGAAACTGAACTTCTAGAATTAGTTTGCAAGATTTATTTCTAGTACAAAAATTCTTAAGAACTCTCTCGATGAAACTCAAAGGCTTGTTAAAATGTTCTTAAGATATTAAGATCAAGATGAATAGATGCCCACATATACAGTAGAACTACATTTCGTGTTCACGTGAACATCCACAGCCAGTAGATGATATTTACAGTCAGTAGAACACATCTACTGCCAGTAGAACACAACTATACTGCCAGTAGAACACAACTATACTGCCAGTAGAACACAACTATACTGCCAGTAGAACAAAGTCCAGGAGCCCATTAAGTTCTTGAATAATGAACTTTCTCCAGAAAAATAATCCTTCGCTAGGAAAAAAATCCTTTACGCTAAGCTTAGAAGCTCAGATATCTTTACTGGCACATTATGAAAATATTAAGGAATTTTTTGGAAGCTGCTTTTTGAAGTAAAAGAGCTTCCCATCCTGAGGAAATGGTCTTCTTTTGGGGTTTAATTGAACATCAGAGCTGATGCATATGAGCTTTACGGTACTTTTAGAATTAATAAAGAGCAGAGTGGTCGGGCAGGTCAACGTGAAGATGCAGAGTGATATTTAACGTCAATAATTTTGATGGTCGTGTGTTTTACTATATTTATATTGAACATAGTTGTTCCTTTTTAATTTATAACGGCAATAATTTTGCTGGTCGTGTGTTTTACTATATTTATATTGAACATAGTTGTTCCTTTTTAATTTATAACGGCAATAATTTTGATGGTCGTGCGTTTTACTATATTTATATTGAACATAGTTGTTCCTTTTTAATTTATAACGGCAAAAATTTTGCTGGTCGTGTGTTTTACTATATTTATATTGAACATAGTTGTTCATTTTTAATTTATAACGGCAATGACTTCGCTGAGGTTTAAATAAGCATAAATGTTTTTTCTAAGTGTTCCGTGTTCATCATTCTATTATCAGCTTTTTCAAGGTCTTAAACTATTTCAAATGCCTTCAGATTTTAATTTTGTTCGTAGTGAAATTTTTAGTTATTTAATTTGCAGTGTTTTCCATAGAAGAAGTAGGAAAAATCCTGAGAGTCAGCGCATACATCATATGTTTGTTTTACTTGCTGAATAAATTTACTGAAAACTTGGTATCATGGAATTCCAATGGTTCTATATCAATGACTTGGCAAGTTATAATAAAAATAGCCTATGTTACTCACACGAAACTAAGATGACAACTGTATAAATTGACTCAAAAATCAAAGCCTACAAAATATGGCAAAATTCAGAGATCCCTAGAAAAAATAAATAGACAATTAAGAATAATTTGTTTTTATTTGAAGAATTCAAGAGCAAAATACGTGGATGCAAAATTGTGGACATAATAGTTAGCAACATAGTGACTGCGAGGCAAATGCTGTCATGATTGTAAGAAAGCTGGACATAAATGAGTATGCACGTACCAACCATCCTGTATGATTGAGTATAAATGAAGTTATACTTCACAACTATTTCTGTATCACGAATAATTACGTTATGATCAGGTATGATTTGCTCCATGCCTATAATAATAAGCTTATTTAGATTCATAATTACAATATTTTTCTGAGTGCTTACCTTCTTCTTTCAAATGATTATTTTTATTAATATAATCGATATAACCATAACGAAGGGAATGTGTGTGCAATGTCAACCATGTGTATTTACTGGAAAAATATCAATAGTTCAGTTTGTTACACATAA
>VCRD01008760.1:0-10657 GCA_006783055.1 Trinorchestia longiramus
GTAACTGTGAAGGCAGTAACTGTGAAGGCAGTAACTGTGAAGGCAGTAACTGTGAAGGCAGTAACTCTGAACAAACATGAGGGAAAGAAATGCTGCATCTGAAGAGGCTGACGTAATTTCATTTACTCAAAAAACTCGGGAATTTCTAAACTTTTCAGGAACTGCAATTGTTGTCATTACTTATTAAATATATTCTAATTCAACAAAAATCCATTGTATTTTTTGCCAGTTGTCGTTCCATTATGTGGTGACTTAATTTTTTATAGGATTTGTTGAAACCAAAGCAAAGTAAAAATTTCCGAACAAAGTTCAGTTGATGACGTCAGTGTCAGCTGGGCAGCTGAGGACGTCGGTGTCAGCTGGGCAGCTGATGACGTCAGTGTCAGCTGGGCAGCTGATGATGTCAGTGTCAGCTGGGCAGCTGATGGCGTCAGTGTCAGCTGGGCAACTGATGACGTCAGTGTCAGCTGAGTCAGAATTAGTGATGAGAATCTGACCAAAAGTCTTGTATTTCACAAAAATTCCAGCGAAATACACGCTGCGATTAACACAGGGCCACCACCAGAAATGTTTCGTGTTTTGAATGGCTATAACTCACTAATTATTGGAGGTAGAAGGATGGAACAGAAACTATCTCAAAAATAAGATTCAAAAGTTTCATTTCATTAGATTTTACATTAAAAACACCTACCTTTGAATGGATTTGTTAAGACAGAGAACGAAACTTGCAATAAAAACAACATTTAAGGTTGTAACATCTATAGAGGCAAAATTTGTAGCGCAGTCTTTTTTAATTTTGTTATGGAAGAAGATTTGGCTCGACATAGTCTTTCTTTAACAAAGTCCCACAAGAAAAAATCTAAAGGTGACAGGTGGGGGTCTACCTTGCTTCATTCATGAAAAGTTTTCCGTATTGTTACCTCACTAACAACCAGTCAAAAACCGAAACATTTTTTCTGGTCACACTGTATAATTTTTCACTTAATAATTATGTAATATGAATATTTAGGTCCTAAAAGTTGTGTGTCGTGGGTTTACATCACTCGTTTTATCATAATTTTAACATGTGTTCACAAAATTGTGGAATGTAAAAAGCGTAATTAAATTTCAAGTGAAAAACATCGCAGGGCAAACTGACAGCTCCAGAAAAGTCATTTTCTTCATTAAACAATAATTAGTTGGGCGACTCGAATAAAAGAGAGAAGCATTTTAAGGAAACCTAAAAACATGGCTGCGGAAAATCAGAACATGGAAAAAAGGATTAAACGCATGTGATAATTGGAATAATTAAATTAGAATAATTATTCTAATATATAATTATAAATAACCATTATAATTTGGATAATTAAATTAATTTAACACTACCTGCCCATGGGTGATACTAATACCGTTTTTCAGAAGAAGTTAATTAATTTGTGATAGATGAGAATTACTTACATACGAATAAGTTAATATTTAACCAATAATTGATAATAAATTGCATCTAACTATAAATCAACCTAAGTTACTAATACTTCTTATGTATTACTTTTTGAGGAGGTATTCATTCGGACACTTTTGCTTTGTTTTCTGACCTAATTGATTGCTTCATTGCATTGATTCTTTCAATCCATCATGCATGCATTTTTTCCGTATTTTTTAACATACTTCAATAATACTTTTTATATATTTCACTGCATTCGCGTTCATGTATACCAGTATTTTGATTTTATGCACACATGCACACCTGAAGTGATGATAAATAATCGACGATCTGTAACAGTGTTTTTAGAAGTAAGATATACAGTCTGTAACAGTGTTTTCAGAAGTAAGATATACGGTCTGTAACAGTGTTTTCAGAAGTAAGATATACGGTCTGTAACAGTGTTTTTAGAAGTAAGATATACGGTCTGTAACAGTGTTTTCAGAAGTAAGATATACGGTCTGTAACAGTGTTTTTAGAAGTAAGATATACGGTCTGTAACAGTGTTTTCAGAAGTAAGATATACGGTCTGTAACAGTGTTTTCAGAAGTAAGATATACGGTCTGTAACAGTAAGGTTGAAAGAATTGCCTTAGAATTCAAACCTCGCAAAGCTGATGAAATTTTTATGGTTGCATTTGCAGAAGCTAGTGAAGTTGTTGATGAATGTGCAGTAATTAATCGTGAATGAGACTTTCATTGAAATGGATGAAAACATGTTGTGATACCACTACTCTCCTGCCGACATCAGGATTACGGTGACCTGGTTTTGATAATTGCATATGTGCAGATGGACATAAATTGGCTGATGTATAGAGATGCATATCCTACATGTATATATGTCAATATGATATGCACTGCAAGACTCACCAAACTAGAATTGTGTCATACTTCTAAAGCAACAAATGATGTTTATGGGGCACATTTAGTTCCAGTTCTTTCAAGAACATTTTTTAAAGCCTTGTTGGCTATTCATAAAAGTTAGGTAAAACGAATTCAGTGCCTTCGCTTTTTGAATGTAACAAGTTTAAATTGAAATTATTTTTGTGGAGCTAGAAATAGATAAAACTATCAATTAAACGGTATTTAGTTTTAATTGATATAAAAAATACCAATTATCAATTAGATAGCGATTATTCATAATTGACAGACGTAAAACTAATTATTCAACTTATGACATTCTTATCAATAATTTCTTTAGATCAAATAATTGAAGACTTTTTGTGTATCAGATGTGGCAACATTCATTGAAGTTTAAGTAACATTTTTTCTATAAGATGTGGCAACATTAATTGAAGTTTGAGGAACATTTTTCCTACACTACAAATTCATGAAGGTCGTCCAGCAAAGATAATGTTCAGGGAGCAATAAACTATTACAATGCGTGGCAAAATTATATGCAACTCTATTTTTGGATTCTCACTTCCATAGTTGTTAATAAAAATTAGCGACACTTGGTACATTATATGGCAATACTAACACATGCTCAGATCTAAAATTGTAAGATGATCTGCACAATGGTAAACAAACAGCAGCTATTGACTTGAATTCTTGCAAGTTTCAGCGCGCCAACTTTGAATTCAAAATGGGACGTAAAGGTGTTTTGGGTCATGGTAAAAAGTCTAAAATTGTTCAAAAGCTGAGTAATAACATATCTACATTTGAAATAGCAAAAGAATTGGGCCGTGAGCTTCGTACCGTTAAAAAATTTGTGACCAACCCTGATCGTTGCAACGGTCGTTCTGACAAAGGAAATGTAAGAAAGCACCAGTGTCGCATCGAGCCATGAGTAGGATCACGAGAGAATGCCGCCGTAACTCACTTAAAACTAGCAAAGAAGTGTTTGAAAACGCTGGCGTTCCTAATGTGCCCAAATCCACTCGATGCCGTATTCTGAGGGAGGTTGGAAAATATGGAAAGCCAGAGGTTTGCCCTCCATTAAAGGATATCCACAAGAAAAAGAGGATGGATTGGGCGAAAAACCACATGAAGGTAAATTTTCAAACTGTTCTGTTCACCGATGAATGTCGAGCGACTCTTGATGGACCCGATGGGTAGAGGAGAGGATGGTACTGCAAGGATGGTCCACTTCCCTACCGGATCAGGCGTCAGCAAGGAGGTGTGGGTGTCGTGTTTTGGGCTGCAATCATTGGTAATGAACTAGTAGGACGATTCAAAGTCATAGATGGAGTGAAAATGACTGCCCAACTCTACATTGATTTCATTAAGGAACACCTTTTACCCTGGTACAAGATGAAGTATTTGGCATTCCAGAAAAAAGTGGTATTTATACATGATAATGCCCCGTCTCATGCTGCAAGAATAACCACGGAATATTTGGAGAGTGCTTTTGCCAGACACGGAAAAATCATGCAATGACCAGCTTGTTCTCCGGATATAAACCTCATCGACAGTCTGTGGCGCATCCTGAAAAGGAAGATTTACTCTGGTGGAAGGCAGTACACCTTCAAGGATGACCTCTGGAATGCCGTTCTAACTGCTGCCAAAGAAACGTCATCAGATGAAATAAAAAATTTGACATCTTCAATGGATGAAAGTTTTTTTCTGTTGTTAAAGAACATAGTAATTATATACGATATTAATTGCACTATCCAACCACTTCGAAGCTTTTTGTTTTGTAATGTCGTTGTTTAAACATTACATATTCCTAAAATAATCTATTTTATTAATTTCCGTCACCCGTTGGCCATATTTGACACTGTATAGATGATTTGCATATACAGTTGGCGCGCTGAAATTTGTAAAAATTCAAATCAATAGTTGCCGTTGATTTACTATTGCGCAGATCATCTTACAATTGAAGGGTGGAAAGCACTAGTGGACTACTTGCATTTTTTCCCAGAGGAGAAAATGCAAGTTGTCCACTAGTGCTGTCCACCCTTCATATAGTAAACTACTGGATCGTAATCGCCTCTGTCTGCGCTGTGTTAGCGACAGCACGGGAGTGGACTACTTGCATTTTTTCCCGTGGAAAATATAGTATATTTACCATGGGAAAAAATGCAAGTAGTCCACTAGTGCTTTCCACCCTTCAATTTTAGATCTGAGCATGTGTTAGTATTGCCATATAATGTTATCAAGTGTCGCTAATTTTTATTAACAACCATGGGAGTGAGAATAAAAATAGAGTTGCATATAATTCTGGCACGCACTGTATTTGTTTGCTCTATTTAAAGTTCTTCATTAATTCCTAAATACTTTTGCGATTCATGAAACTGCAGTACATTAGTATAATCTAGACACGCTTCTCACCGTGGTATTTTTTCAACCTTTTTTTTAACGGAGTTTTTTTCAACGTGATATTTTTCAACGTGATTTTTTCAATGTGACATTAATTGACGCGGCATTATTCAACGTGGTATTTTCTACGCGGTGTTTTCAGCTTGGCATTTTTCAGAGCGGTGTTATTTAGGTGGTATTTTCAACGTGGTATTCCTTGAAGATAGTAGGTAATTACAGAAGATAATTAAACCTCCCTCTATTTTTGCGCCGTCTCAGGCGTGATGTATTTTCAGCCGCAGTTGGAGGACAGAAAGGAGTTGATGGAACGAAAGTGCTGCCAATGTTTGCATTTCTCAATATTTCCTAGAAATTTTATGGGGATTTTCTTCATGTGTTCTTGAGATTTTCTGGGAATTTTATGGGGATTGTCTACATATTTTCTGGAGATTTTCGGCGGGCTACCCATAGACAGAAGTGCGCTGATGAAGCGTATTCTCGTTTTAATTTTTCCTGTATGTTGAACTTTTCCTTGACTGACCATAATGTCAGGGACCTTAAAGAAAATAAAAAATTACCACAGTATGACATGTAGTTTACAATTATGTCTAATTATAGCTAAATTAGGTGGTAATTCTGAAGATACAGAGTTTACGTAATGGTGTACTGTATAATAGATTTCCTCTGTAAGTAAACTTGCATGTAAGTTACTTCCTCAAGTAATCCTGCACGTGATTACCTTTGCAAGTAATCCTCTAGACGGTAAAAAATCATCGGAAAAGGCAATCCGTCACATGTACATTTCAGGAGTTGACAGATGCAAATTTCATGTAATGGTAATTGCTTTTCTTGGTACTTATAACGAGTACTATATTTAATGTACAGAACTGAAAATAATATTAAGGATTCCACACACATAAGAGCTCATAATTTTGAAATGACTATAAGGAAAATAACATCATCGATTTATTTGACTCACGGAAAATTTAACGGACATGTATTCGATATTTTTTTCTGCAATTTTTTTAATTCAATTGGTGATCGATCATAGTTTAAAAAAGTTTATCTGGAGACCGACTGAATATGAATCGTTTATTCTTTGCTAGATCATCCGATACATCAATACTGATATATGGGGCCTGGATCATCGCTCAAAAAGAACATTTTCATTTCAATCATTAAATATTTTTCCTTCAATTTAAATTCATGGTACACCGTGATGCACAGAGTTACAACTGCAAGCGGAACAAAAGGTTCATGATTTTTATGATTCATTATTGATTGATATTAATTATGAGCCAAACAGATGCAGCAATGTCAGGTCAATGGGGCCGAGTGAGGTAAAATTTCCAAATAAATACTTGTAATTTTTTCATGAGTGATTCAGAGGAAGATTAAAGAATCTTTGCAAAAATGGCATTTTTTTCCAGCCTGGTACTTGTAGGATTACTTGCAGAAGTGATCTACGTGCAGGATACTTGTAGGATTACTTGCAGAAGTGATCTACGTGCAGGATACTTGTAGGATTATTTGCAGAAGTAATCTACCTGCCTGATACTTGTAGGATTACTTGCAGATGTAATGTACGTGCAGAATACTTGTAGGATTACTTACAGAATTAATGTACATGCAGGATACTTGTAGGATTACTTGTAGAAGTAATCTACATGCAGGATACTGGTCGGATTACTTGCAGAAGTAATTACATGCAGAATTTTCTAAACACAGAACACACAACACAACGCAGAACACAACACTGAACACAACACAGAACACAAAATCTGCATGTCTCACCAGTCACATGTTATCAGCATTCTTTTCTTGTTGTTGTGTTGTGGCGGGAATGCTAGAATGGGGGAAGAATGGAGGGAATGGGGGGAGAATGGAGGGAATGGGGAAGAATGGAGGGAATGGGAGACAGTGGGGATGAGAACAAAGAGGGAATGGGGGAAGAATGGAGGGAATGGGGACATTGGGAATGGGAACGAAGAGGGATTTGGGTATAGTAGATAGAAAGAGGGATAGTGGGAATGGGAATGAAGGATAGTGGGAATGGGAATAAGGCTTAGCTAAGCTAGGGAAGGATTGTAAGATTCCAACGCAGTGTCGTTAAATTTAAATCAGGTAATATACGAGAAAGATATTAAGTATTATATCATATTGTAATAAGTATATATACGAGAGAGATACTTAGTGTTATATTATATTTTGATCAGCATATATATGAGAGAGATACTTAGTATTATATTTCATCTCTACTAAATCATTCATTTGTTTTTACAATATTGCGATCGCAGATTTGACTCCTGTGATCTCTTTGCTGTCCACAGACCAAATGCTGTCCTGCTCACGGCCTGCATCGTCCTGCAGGCCCTTCAGCCTGCTGCTGGCCTGCCTTATCTGCCTGCAGTCAATCCCTTTGACAGTTGAGGACGCAGCTCAACCAAAATCCCGGATTTCCCCGGTGAAAGATTTTGCTTCAAACCACGCTAACTTCTGGAGAACAAATTCTGCTCCTTTTAGAGGTTTTGATTCGATGAAATTTAATGAAGATTTGAGTCCTGGTAACTCACATGAGAAGTTTGTCCCCTTGCATGCGAGTTTTGACGTACGAGCTGCTCATCGTATCTCGAACTCTAGTTTTGCACGCCTGTGTGTGAGTGCTGAATGTTCAAACACAAGCAATGCAGACTCAAGTGACAAGTATACTAACTCAAACATGAGTATTTTAAGCTTAAATACAAGTGATAACAATTCAAATACTAGAGGAGGGTTCACTCTCTCAAATACAAAAGCTAGAGCTGTGTCCATATCAGGGAAAAAAATCGTTCTTGGCATAGTTAAAAGATTCTCAAATTACCCCAAAAACAACAAGCTTGTCACCGTAGACCAGCAACAAATATCAAATATTCCCATCAAAAAATTATCGCAGGGTTCACAAACTAAGGACACATTAAAGCACTCCCGTCAAATTCATTTTCATCAAAGTTCTGGAGTGCTTGAAAAGTTTTTATCTTCAGTTAGGCTAAATATAAGCCATGATTTTGACAGTCCAAGGCGGTACAGGAATGATAAATCCGAGTACTTGCTGAGAAATGATGCAGGCAATGAGGATTTGCTTTCAAATGCAAAGAATCTTAATCAGTCAAATAAGTTGGGCTCAACAAAATATGTAAGTAAAGATCGACAAAATGAGGTTAAAAATTCTGTGTATCATAGCCCTATTTTTCCAAAACAAAATCACTTCCAACAATCTAATGGGCCGAGTGCTGTACATATGATCAATAATGACAGGAGCGTCGATGCTGAGGGATTGAATATCGATAAATTGTATACTAATTTTCATACAAATTTTGCACCACAAGACCATCATTCACTTCCCCAAAGTCTGAACCCGGTCAAAGTTGTAGATAGTTCAGATAATTTTTTAATTGGCGCTTATGAAGTCGGAGTAAATAATACGAGAAGCAATCCCGTAGATGCACGGGCAGGTATCACAAATAATATCCTGCATTCAACTGTACAGAATGTTGCCCGAAATGACGATTCAAATCATGGTAATGAAGTAGATGACTTCGAAAATATCATGAATTTCTATAATCCTGATAGCAATAGTGACGTCACCAACACGAGCTTCGTTAGTGAGATCAGGCACAGCGAGTCAAGGCAAGTAGAGGAGACGCCTAGAAACAGCCTAGGCCTACGAGTGCTAAGAGTTTCAAAAACGACCTTGGATCCTTCCAAGTCCTTTGGAGGCTTTGCAGGAGGCAGTGTGAGGACAAGCGTTAGGAATAAAGAGAGGGACAACATTGGAGACAATGACGGCGATGATGGCCGTCTCCACGAAAAAGTTCATGCAATTGCCGTGGAGTTTTTGAGGTTCGCTGGACGTATTGCAGGACTGGGTGTGAATGCTGAGGGTAAGAGGAGTACCAGCCACGACAGTTATATCATCAAAAGAGCTCAAGAAAGTCCTTCAACTCCCTCGAGGCTGCTACAATATTCTGTGGAAGACGGTGAGACTGGGGGAATTGGCGCAACTAACAATGGCAATGACGAAATAGTGAGAGAAAATGACAGCGACGACGACCACAAAGTTGGAAAAACCTCTCGGGATTTTTTGAGGACTTCTGGAAACATTGCTGGAAAAAGTATAAAGAAGAATAGCAATAAAACAAGTGACAACGCTGGCTGCAGCAACGACGTGGATTCGGAAGATCAAAAATTCAGAGGAGATTCCGAAGATTATTTGGAAACTTTTCGACGCGTACTTTTAGAGACACAGACTGACAATGTTAACAAAGGCGGCAATATAGATCAAAACGACACAGAACTTGAAAGCTACATAGACTCAAAATTTCAAGAAAACCTCAATGATTTTGGACCAGGAACTTCAGAGGCCAAAAAAAGGAGGGAAAGAAGTACTGACGATGCTGTAAATTACAAGGAAACTCCTAATGCGAACACCAAAGACAGAAACCAAGCGTCATTTTCTACCGCTGATGACACTTACTCTTCGGCTCAGGCGTATAATAATTCTCTTTATCTTGATAACAGCAGCATTATTTCTTCGAACAACAAGAATTTGACAATTGTAGACGATGACATCTTTCTTGTGGCAGCGAACGGAACAAACGACAGAGAAGCAACACAAGAAGACCACATCAACAAACAACGAAAAGAAATGATAGAAAAGAGAAGAAAAGAATGTCACGAGAAGCACAAGGATGAAAATTTTACGGAATTCGGTGAGTTACATTAAGATATTTTTCAGAATACTATGTATTCATGGGGGCTATTTCTTAGAATACTGTGAGTTATAAAATTGACCAATAGGTAATCATAATATATAACCATCACAAGGGTAATTATGATGTACTATTATCATCACAGGGGTACTCATGCTATCATCCCAGGGGTAATCATGACTTACTATCATTACAACCACAGGAGTAATAATAACATACCATCACCACCACAGGAGTAATTATGACTTACTATCATCACCACACGGGTAATCATGACATACCACCATCACCCCATGGGTAATCATGACATACTACCACCACAGGGGTAATCATGACATACCATTACCACCACAGGGGTAATCATGACATACCACCATCACCCCATGCGTAATCATGACATACTATTACCACCACAGGGGTAATCATGACCTAGCTTGCCTCCCAGAATGCCCGTGGACGTTCGACGGATGGAGCTGCATCGCCACGACGGCAGCTGGACAGGTTGCTGACGTAGAGTGCCCACCATTCATTCCAGGCTTTGACGTCAACAGTGAGTAATGAGTACAGCAACTATTGCATTCATTCATCAACAATTAATTAATCAGTAGAATAATTCACCGTCGATGTTCTTAAGAAAATAAAGAAAGGAACAGCTTGGTCGACTGGTGAGCGAATCTGCTTGCGAGCGGGAAGACCCGGG
This sequence comes from Trinorchestia longiramus, assembly GCA_006783055.1. NCBI lineage: Eukaryota > Metazoa > Arthropoda > Malacostraca > Amphipoda > Talitridae > Trinorchestia > Trinorchestia longiramus. The sequence continues at coordinate 10,150 of VCRD01008760.1, forward strand.
TTCGAATCCCGCTGCCGACATGGTTGACGCGGCTAGAAATACGGCATGGGACTTGGGTAAACACCTGAATAATTATTGAAGTAATTATCCGACCCAAGAATGGGCCAGAAGGTTCGTTCCTATAGCCTCATTCTATTCTATTCTATTCTAATTTCGAGACAAGTACACAGCATATGTGTGTACATTTTGAGGGAAGGACACAACTCATGTATGAAAAATTTACATATACCAATGTGCAGTCATGATATACAATTATTTGACCCCTTCCCCCAATCCTCCCCCACCATCAGGATGGGGGGAACGCATCTGCTGGAGTAACGCCTCGTGGTTCCGTCACCCTGACACAGGTGACACATGGACCAACTACACCAACTGTGTCAACCTCAGCAGCATGCAGGTGTGTCGTGTGTGTCGTGTGGACCAACTACACCAACTGTGTCAACCTCAGCAGCATGCAGGTGTGTCGTGTGTGTCGTGTGGACCAACTACACCAACTGTGTCAACCTCA
>VCRD01008763.1:6292-16627 GCA_006783055.1 Trinorchestia longiramus
GTACGACAATACGACGTCGAAATCAAAATGAATTATAAATTCCACGATTCACTGCAAAAATTCAAATCGAGTGTCGGGACTCTATACGCACCTTTGTCGTATCTGAAGTATAGCAGAAATAATTCCTCTTAGTCCTATATTCCATGTTTCATTCAGAAGTTGGATGACACTACATTAATACGAGAGTGATAATTTACCTAACAGTTAGATTAGTCGAAATATGCTTTGATCTTTATAGGATTAAGTTGTTTAACCCTTTACCGCCATATGGCACTCACGGGGAACATCAGAAAAAATGCTAATTATGTTAAAATTATATTATATGTGAGCAATATGAGGTTGCTACTAGCTTTAAACGCGGCGGCATCATACAGCGTCGTTCTTTTGGCTGCCTGGCTCTCAGCGTGCTTCATTGCATCAGTGTACAGACGGTCTTTGTGAGCTTAAACGTAGAAACTAGAAAAATAAATTCGTCGCTAAAGGGTTAATAAGAAAAAACATCCAGAATATGAATTGTCAGTAGGAATTTCATTGTCAACCAATTATAATTTCTCTCCTGAATCTGGTCATATTTTCGAGGACAAGAAAAAGTATGCCATTAATTTTCACCGAAGCAGGGTACTTTACGAATATTTTTTCCCTCGAACAAAAGCTAGATCAGAACTTTTTAAAATTCAAATGGCAAAGCGTAGTTAAATCAACACACTTTCAACAGTAGAGCTGAGAAGAGCAGGTAAAAGAGCTTGTCAATTGAAGAGCAGAATAACGCAGTATTACACTTTCACCCGGAAGAGCAGAACCAGCACGGCTTTTAGAGGGGATGAGCATAAACCGTGAATAAGAAGCCCGGTAATTGAGAGAAATAATCTGTCACGGTAAAATTACAGCGTGGGCTGTCTAGCATGACGAGGTCATCGCATTAAGTGTCGTAACTAATATTCTAGCGGGGCCAGCACTTAGTTATTGATCAACTGACGCAATTTATATGACAAGCAAATCAAGTTTATGCGTTAGTGGGATGTTCGGAATGAATCATTCTGTGAGTTAATCGATTTTGTTCATGTCAAGTCAACTACGAGATGAAGGAATGTACTCATACAAAAGTCACAGCCGCTACAGATAACAATAACCAGATACTCAAATATTTCACAAATCCCTTACCAGACAATACCGATACACGATCAACACACAAATAATAAACCGAAACCATGAAATAGTCACTGCTTTTCACCATTGATACGATGAAAATAACCGACTAAGTCAATCCTTTAACGAGTCGAGTCCGTTAAAAAAAAGGAAATTTTGACAGAAGAGTCGAAATGACTCGGTTAGTATTCAATTTTCCATATTGAAGCTAGCCAGCGAAGATTAGAACAGTCCGAAGCTAACAAACAATGGGACAATATAGCTCTGGAACCGTGTTTAACTAGGATATAATTACAATAGAAGCTAGGACTTGTGTCAGCGACATCACACCAACAAGGCGAGACTCAGTGTCAACATCATTACGCTCACCTCATTGTCTTGCAGTCAGTCTGTGCCATATTTAGTAGGTGCGTTCCCTCGAGTTTCCTTTTTCTTTTGCTTTCAGTTAGCCTGTTTTTCTTTTCTTTGTTTTCAATTAGTCTGTTTTCCTCTATTTTCCTTTCAGTAAATCTGTTTTCATTTCTTTTCATTTCCTTTCAGCTAGTCCGCTTTCCTATGCTTTCAGATAGTCAGTTCTCTTCTATACTTTCAGTTAGCGTTCTTTCCTTGCCTTCGCCTTGCTTTGCATTCAATAAGCCTATGCCCTGTGCAGTAGGTGCGTTAAAGTGTTTGCTGTTCAACACCACAATTTCTGTCTCCTCATGCCAGGCAACTGCAGGCTCTCTGTGCAGATCCGGCGATAACATCTCACTACCATACTTATCCGGGAGAGTTTATCTATTTTCGATTACGAACCGAAAAAAATTATGCTAATCTGGACATGTGCTTTAAGCAAAAAGGAAACTTTGAACAAGAAAATGTATTGGTCGTCTAACTAGCGTAGAATACGTATAATCAAGCAAATTTTGACAGACTTTCTGGAGTACCATGACTCGAAGATTCACAACACATCAAAATTTTAACGCATCATTTCAAAAAATCCGCACTTGACTTTTTCAATTCGAGGTGCACAATGAACCAATTTCACATATTTGTTGTGCAGTAGACATGACACGGACGACCGCTACATAATCTGCCGCTGCAGCCGCGCACACAAAGAGGCGTCAACGCACAACCACCTGCGCATCACCACTCACTCACCCCACCCACAACTGGTGCCGTGCATGGATAAGCTTTTTGTCAATTCAGCATTTCTTGAAAAAATTCGGAGAGAATGACAAATAGAAGCAGTAATACAGTTACTCGTATTATGATGTGTCTTGAGTAGCTTTAGTTAATTTGTCTGAAGAGAACACGAGGTGACCTTTTGTCAATTATTTAGATGGAATGCTGAGCGTGCGTGAGAAGTTACAGAACTTCAAAACCCAAATACAGACATGAGCGTCAAAGCTAGAAACTACACTAAATAAATAGAATCACAACACGACTTACGTAAAAACCTTCAAATCTCGTTTCACGCTGCAAAATTTAGGAGAAGAGTAAAAAAGCTTGAACCTCAGCCAAACCTGAACAAACCTTGTTTCTTCATTCATGTTCACGTGACACAGAATTAACATACGGACGATAAACAACTCACGCAAGCTTTACTTCTCCCAATTCGACACTAGACGAAACTTACGAGCAAAGTAACGATGTTTCGAGATAATTTTCCACTTCATTAAATGATATTAGCACTTTTTAATTTTCCAGCGTGGTTTGGGAAAGAAAATTTTAGCGATTGTGGCCTTCAACAAGCCTGGCTTGGCAGACAACCTAGCCTTCTCACTTGAGAAGCCTGAGAGGACAAGACAGAAATCCACACCATATTGTGGTAGATCAAAAACGAGAGCTGCTATGGTATGGTAACCATCTGAGCTGCCCTCTACTGGACTTCCATCTCTTTTCCAGATTCTCAGTTTTACGAGCTTGAATCGTGAAGCATCTTCGGCCATGATTTTCATGAAATTTTGAAGCAATATTGTTTCATCTTCTGAATCCAGTTGCAGGATTTCATATACAGGGTCAGGCAAAATGATCTGACATTTGTAGGTTAAATAAAAGGCAAATGAAGTAAAGAAACAAAAAAGTGTTTATTTTCGAAAAGTACATATAATGCCATTTTTGTTCATATGATGCCATTTTGTTTTGTTTTTATAATGTCATTGTTTTTCGTTTCTTTTTCAGTTGCTGCCATGAATTGGACTGGTGAGCATCGCGCTTTCATTGTCGAAACGTTTATCAAAACAAACGAATCTGTAACTACAACACAAAGAGCGTTCCGTTTGCACTTCAATCTTGGTAGACATGATCCCGTACCAGCTCGAAACACGATCTTGTTATGGGTTACCAACTTCAGAGCTACTGGATCTGCATCGAAACAAAAATCAACCGGCCGACCTCGCACCGCCAGAACTACAGAAAATGTGGCAGCGGTAGGAGCTTCAGTTCAACAGTCTTCACTCCGTTCCACATTTAAACGCGCCCAGGTTCTTAGACTTTCCGAAAGAAGTTTGCGAAAAATTCTTTACAATGATCTTCAAATGCATCCATACAAAATTATATTGGCACAAGAACTCAGCGAAAGAGACACTGAAACTCGCAGAGCATTATGTTTGGAAATTCAACAACATGTCCCCCATGCAGTAGTAGTGTTGTTCAGTGATGAGGCACATTTTCACCTGTGTGGCGCAGTGAATAAGCAAAACTTCAGATACTGGGCCGAAAACAACCCTCGTGAGTTGCATGAACGTCCTTTGCATTGTTCTCGGGTGACTGTATGGTGTGCTGAGGCAGAATTCGGTATATGGGGTCCGTACTTCTTCGAAGAAAACAACGTTACAGTGACTGTGAACTCTGATCGATATTGTGAGATGCTAGAGACTCTTCTCAGACCAAAATTGAATATGCTCCACGATATGGATAATGGTTTGTTTCAACAGAATGGGGCAACAGCCCACACTTCTTGACGTGCGATGGGGATTTTGAGGAAGATGTTCCCTGGTTATTTGATCTCATTGCGTGGTGACATCGGTTGGCCTGCCTGTTCACCTGGTTTAAATCCGTGCGAATTTTTTCTCTGAGGATACTTCAAGTCAAAGGTATATATAAATCGCCCTCGATCTATTGAACAACTCAAAGATGCAATTCGTGAAGAAATTACTGCCATTCCACATGAAATGACCCGCTGAGTTATAGACAACTTTCGTGAACGTATTCGACAGTGTGTGGACAATAATGGATCCCATTTGACTGATTTAATTTTTAAAACAATGAAACAAAATGGCATTATATGTACTTTTCAAAAATAAAAACACTTTTTTGCTTCTTTACTTCATTTGCATTATATTTAACCTACAAATGTGTCAGATCATTTTGCCTGGCCCTGTATAAATTTAATGGGATCATTAAATGGGATTAATTATGCGAACTTCCCGTAGTGTATGGAGGTCCAGTTATAACGCAATTAGAATAATCCACGACATAACACGGCAATACAGACCGGAGCAGACTGAAAATAAAGAAGCAAATGGAAGCACCAGTAACAGGAGGCGCGTTGTACACGTGAACTGATCCATCCGCACTCGTTTGAACTCTGTTGCCCACACGTGCACAGACAGTCACAATTACTGAGCACCCACACAAGCGTGATGAATAACCGAGCCACTTACTCTCTATTTACTGAAGGGAATCTTGCAATTGAAGGGTGGACAGCACTAGTGGACTACTTGCATTTTTTCACGTGGTAAATATAATATATTTTCCACAGGAAAAAATGCAAGTAGTCCACTCCCGTGCTGTCGCTAACACAGCGCTGACAGAGGCGATTACGATCCAGTAGTTTACTATATGAAGGGTGGACAGCACTAGTGGACTAATTGCATTTTTTCCCGTGGGAAAAAATACAAGTAGTCCACTAGTGCTGTCCACCCTTCAATTTCTAGCTTACACGACGGAATTATGGTTATCGCCAGGATGTACGCTTTACAAGACTCTAAACTTAAGCAAACTTCATTTAAGACAGATTTGAGTAGAATTGATGGTAATTATTTTAATCTATACTGACTTTACATGGTTCACAAGTACTCTGTCTTAGCAACATATTCAGACGTAAAGCCAATTTATGAAACCCAAAACATATACACATACTGATACCAAAATTCTTCGGTACGAAGGCATTTAAAAAGAACGCAAATCTGACCACAACTATAAAATGGTACTAAAGAGTGCTTCAGCAGAACTATCCTGTATTTTGCTGGTAGAGTAATTGAACGTGTCACACAGAGTGAATATCAAGGGTTTACTCTTTATATTGCCTTTGCATTGAAAGTGGGATGCGGCGGCATAGTTGGCACGGTCTAGGAGGCAGAGCAGGTGTTCCAGGTGACTATGAAACCAGCAGACTGGCATTCAAGGTTCGTGCTTAACAGAAGCTCACGGGGAGTGAATTGCGATCTTGTAGCATCTTTATTCGTGTGTAGAAAATTCATTATGACATTGTATGTGTGCTAAAATATTTATCCTAGGACAATTCATCGTACAAATTTGATTGAGTTTTTTATAGGTAAATTACATGTAACATTCACTTGACATATGCATGCAATTATTTAAATCCTATAAGCTAATGGAAAAAGTCCAAATATTTTTCTTGCTTCCAAGAAATGTTTCGTAGAGAAAAACATTTACACGCTTACACTTTTTGTTTCATGTAATAAGTATTAAAGCTGTCAATAAGTACACGCATGATTTGAAGAGCGCCCCACACGGGCTTGAGGACTCTGCGCTCTGCCACAGCAACAAATAAGAAAACTCGTTTCTCTTAAGGGCTGTAAAAGCACGTCTCTACGAGACTGATAAGGCGTCACATCACCGCTTTTATTGATGCGCATTCCCCTGAACTGAAACAATTACACAAACAAGAGGAAATTCTGAGAATTGGCCAGCCATACGAAGAGCTTTAGAGTAACTGAGTTGATGAGTGAAGTTATCCGATGCGAAAGATGAAATTATTGAAGGTATTGTTCTTAAGAATGGAATGGTGAAGTCTGTTGAGATAAGCTAAGAGAGCGAGTAGGTTGATCAGAATAGTTTATACAGAAATACAAATATGATACACATAAAGAGCGAAAAACGATGAGTAAAGGATGGAGCATACGCACATCATGGGCTACTATGAATGAGATGAGTAACTATCATTTGCTGGGCTAGTGTGAGCAACGAGTGAGCTTTGCTCCTAACAAGCGCACACAGCTCTATATAATAGCAACTATGAGGTATTGTTAAGGCAGTATTATCATTTAAAGACTTCATCTGCCGGGACAGGAGACCTTCATATTATTAAAAGAACGATGATATCTCAGAAATAGTACGAAATTGAATAAAAGTGTTTTTACGACTCCTTCAAAAGACTGAGGATAGAAAAATGTGAGGTGTTTCAGTACGTCCGTGCGTAAAAGTCTGTGTGGCTCAACATAAACGGTGTCACTGTTCTATAGTAGTCTAGCCAGTCTCCTTATCTAAATCAAATAGAAAATCTTGAGAAAAAATTAAAGATTAAAAGCAGGAAAGACAGCTTCTACGTCCTGAAGACCTAGAGCGAATACGTTGCAAAAAACTGGTGAAAATTTGATATATTGTGTTCAAGAATCTTGTTTCATCATTTAAAATGAGTATTAGACCAAAAAGACATGTTACTTAATACTATGAATAGTTTTCATTCTTTATTACATATACATTTCGCGCACCAACTTTGAAAGCTCATTTTTTTATTAGGAAGTTGGGCATTAATTCTATAAGCTTATGGTACCTTCCATCAGAAATTTATGGAAACTTTACGTCTTCAAAGCTTTGTTGCATTTTAATATTTTTATCCAATATATTCCTTAAGATACTGTTTTCTAGGGCAGCACAAATGCTTGTTTCACTAACCACATTAAATACTTCCGGAAGAAGCGACTTCTTTACAGCTCTTTTACTCCCGATTTATAGCTAAGATAAAGAGTCTGAAGCACGTGAAGAAATCTTTTCTTAATAAACACACCAACTCATTCAACCACTGCTCCAGAGATCAAACCTAGAAGTAAAACGTGAATGAAAGTTCATACGAATACATTCATAACATGGAAAGGTATTCACAAATTTTTCCTGCTTTCTACCTTGTGGAAATTTTCAAATTTCACATGAGGTTCCCAAGAACCTATATACTCCTAATACGAAGAATGTTTTATAGCTTGCGATTGTGATGTAAACTGCACGTGTTTTAAAATTGATTGCGAATTGAAGCTCCTATTGATGCAAGTTGAAGTTCAGTCGTGGCATGACTGAGTGGCTTTACTATCCTACAACAGTGCACTTCACGAGATCATTTACGTGTAGTTTGAGCTACTACAATAATTTCATTTCGATGTATTAGTTTCATCAAGAGCTTATTATTGCCATCAGTTTTGCGGACAACTACTCAGTGCGATCCAAGACCTGAGTTCGCACAGCCATGAGGAGTTTGAGAGGCGCTGGCCACAACTGAAGGAGAGTCTACAGGAAGCTGGTGTTGTTACTCACGAGGACTGGCAGAGATGCATGCTCAGCTGCCCCTGTGTTCCTCACGTCGCTAGACAGGCTGCTCACGCCACTCTGGCTAAAGGAGGGGTTTGGAAGATAAGAAATGGTGAGTTACACCCACAGCATTTTACGATTCGAGTATATCATACATATGTATGTTAAAGAATGATTTCTAACATCTACTCATGTGTTATAACAATTGATCAAAAATTCGAATTCGTTCGTTTTTTGTAAAAATGTTCAGAAAATCTTACCTTACATACCTTTTTCTTTTTGGATTTCGAGCTTGTATTTTGCTGGAATTGGATTGAACTATGGCATAGTTGAAGCATTGAGCTGTGGCATAGTTGAAGCACCAATTCTTACACAGGCTCCTATGACCTACGGATAAAAAACCAGATGGAATTTGCAGTATAGGATTCATTTCTTCATGTTTCCAATCGTTAATTGAGTGTTAAACTAAGTTTCGGAAAATTCCGAAACATTAATCAAAAAAGGTAAAAATTTTCGTGAGGGAATACCCTTTGCACTGTCAAAAAATTCAGTAATCTAAATCAATAATTACAGGTCATAGTTCAACTGCATAGCATGTATTGAGAAGAATAAAACGATACACGCAAACAAATAGAGCAAACTGACGAATAATAACCAAAAAATGAGATGCAGCAACATTGACCAAATTAGATAAAAAATTTCTTAAGGGAATACCCTGTGCATCTGTTCAGCAAATTCAGAAATTTGAAATCAATAATTGCAGATCATAGTTAAGCAGCATAGCATGTTTTAAGTAGGAACAAAACGAAAAATGCAAACACCTAGTAGAAATTGACGACTAATTAACAAAAAATGAGATGCCCAATTCTTACACAGGCTCCTATGACCTACGGATAAAAAACTAGATGGAATTTGCAGTACTGGAGTCATTTCTTCATGTTTCCAATCGTTAATTGAGTGTTAAACTAAGTTTCAGAAAATTCTGAAACATTAACCAAAAAAGGTAAAAATTTCTTGAGGGAATACCCTTTGCATTTGCGTCAAAAAATTCAGAAATCTATAATCAATAATTACAGGTCATAGTTCAACAGCATAGCATGTATTGCGAAGAAATAAAACGAAAACAAAAAATAGAGTGAAGTGACGAACAAGTAACGAAAAATGAGATGCAGCATTCTACACATGGTCTGATGACTTATGGATAATATGGCAGGGGGAATTTAGAGCATTGGAATCATTTTTTCTCGTTTCCAATCGCTAATTGAGTCATACAATGTTTCATAAAATTCTAAAGGGTAGATCAAACAATAAAAAATTTCGTGCGGGGGATACCTTTTGTATTTGTTCCAGAAATTCATAAATCTAAGATCAATATTTACAGGTCATAGTTCTGGTTTTAAGCGGACATATGGGGTTTTAAGTGAAGACATAGGGTTGTAAGCACTGATGTGTGTTTTTAAGCAGAGTTATGGGATTCTAACATAATAGATAATTGTTATTTTTGGAAACAAAAAGCTCATAAATCCCACCTGCTTTGGGACAGTCAGCGCCGAGAGCTCCGGCCACATCGACGAGTTTCTGTCGACGAACCAACCCCTCACGAAGTCTTGGTGGTGTATCGCATTGAGCTCCCACGACCTCTCGAGCAGTGTACAGCCAACGGTGTCTCTCTGAAATACAATTCCTGTTGCATTTCTGACATGGAAATTATGCTTCGCCTCTAAGCTTGAAAATAAATTGGGTTCGTGTTTTGTATAGCACGCACAATGTGAGACACACTACACAATGTAAAACACACAATACACTACATAATACTCACTACACCATGTATGACACACTACACCACTTACGACTTTCTATACCACGCAAGACTCGCTACAACATACAAGACTCTCCACACCATTTAATACACTACACGACGTAAGACTCACTACACTATGACAGACACTACGCCACCTATGACTCACCACACAATGTAAGACACACTACGTATGACTCCCTACACCATGTAAGACTCTCTGCACCATGTAAGACACACTACACCATGTACGAGAAAATTACACTAAACTATCGGACACGTAAGACTAACATTAAGCCAGGGATGGTTGAGAACCGTTGAAGCACGCCTTTCAACAGTATTATGTAATGTCAGCTCCATTGTCAGTATTAATCTCAGATTTTTATTGTCACCCAGCCAAATTCTCATCTTCTACGTGAACATTATAAAAAAAGTGTTTTGTGCGACCGTAATGCCGATTCACACCGTTTCCGAAAACTGACGTAATATTGATATATGAGCAATGCTGAACTCTATAACGCAAAAAGGCTACTGAATAGCATATAAACCAAGTGTTTCCTACACCAGAGATACCCTAAAATGATGTCATGACGGTACCTCTAAACTTCAAGATTCTGAAAATGGACGATGGAGTGTGAGAATTTTTTCGGTGTTCTGTGTATTGTACTGATCAAATATATTCAAATAAACTTTAATTTGATTCAAATAAGTTTGTAGTGTACAGAAGGTAATGCACATTTTGCTTCTCGGTGCAATGCAACAGATGATCAAATGAGGCAAGCTGAACGAAACGACGGCCGACGACAAGTCTTGCCGAATGCACGGTGATACCATTTGCCTTCTCGCCGCTAATGAACCCCCAT